>VWYI01036744.1:16897-84611 GCA_013399455.1 Anthoscopus minutus | reverse complement strand
AAAAGCCTTTTTTTTTTTTTTTTTCCAGACTTTAAGAAGTTTTCAGCTACCAAGCTGGTCCAGGGACCAAGGTTTAATTTTGGCTATGCTATTTAACCCTACAGCTCACACCCCTGACAGGAGAGCCTTATAAAAACCCTTAGAGGAAATGCTACCATCACAAGCAACTGGAATTCAAATATAGCAAGGAGAAAGCTCTTCTCTCTCATTCACTGAGGTCTCCATTTCAAGACCACTTCATCATGGCAATGGAACAATGAAAAGTAAGATGAAATTGTGGTTTTGTAAGGCTATTTTGGCTGTCTTCCTCTTTTTCCTCGAAAAAAAATCCAATATGACATCTGACAAGTTACAGAATAACAGCTGTAATAGTGCCAAAGAAAGAAAGAAAAAAAAGGATGGGACAAATTTGCCACCAGAAGAACATAAAAGTTGGGGGGTTTTTTCCCTTTCCTATATTAAGGCAAAAGGAAAAAAAAAGGTTCTGGCAAGTGGGTTGAGTTTGTATTAAAGGAAATTGCTCATCATAGTACAAAGAATATTTGAAACCAAATTGCAGATATTTGCATAATAGTTCTTTTACTTTCTTTCCCCCCCTCTTTTTTTTGGTAAAACAAAAAGATGAACAAGACACTAATTGTAGGGTTTTTTCCCTCCCAATAAGAAAAGAGCAGATGGTCCTCACTGGGGGGAGTGACTCCTTCCCTTTTCTTCCTCAATGTATGTGAAGAAATAAATAAATGAATAAATAGGGGCTATTTGATGGGATAATGGAGGAGCAGATCTGAGAAAAATTCTGATGCAACAAATTAGAAAAGGGTTCTGAATTTAACTACTTTTGCTCATATTCAAATTAATACAGTTCCCACTCGCTTAACTCTTAGGTATGGGGACTCCTTGAAACAATTTTAGCCTTTCTTCTGCTGTGACTTGAAAATGTCCCTAAAGACCACCAGAATAAATACCTGTAGACAGATGCATTATCCAGTTTCCAAAGCACAAAAACACTCTGCCTCATTTTTCCCTTTTTACCCATTTATTTTTATCCTGCAGATGCATACAGGGATAGCACTTGCTGCCCACTCTGCCTCTAAGTAAAGGTAAGAGGTTCCCCATGAGCTTGGAGCTGGAGCACTTTATAATCTGGACTGATTAGGACAGAGATGAGATATTTTTTTGTCTTCCAAGGTCCCACACAGAAAGCTTTGAAACTTGTGTGCATTAGTCTCCAGCTACTTTCCATTGTCAAGTCTGTCTGTGTCCAAAGGAAAAGCACTTCTGTACAATAATAAAAGCAAGCACTGCCATTTGTCTCATTCTGATGTTACAGGAAAGCACATGCTTCTTCAGTAGTTTTGGGTGAGAGTTGCAGGGGAAAAAACTAAAAATGTTTTTTTTTTAAATATTATGGACTTCTCCATAATGAATTAAGGCACACACAAAGAGCAAGGAAATCTTCATTATCGATCTGAGCCACTAATAGATACTAATTTAGCATGAATCCTGGCTTCACATAGTTATCCTCATTAGAAAAACTATTGTTATTTTTAATGAATTTCCATCTGTGTAAGAACTAAAACCAGGGCTATGTGTATCCAGCACAGCACAAAGTAAAAGAGATTGCAATTGTTCTGCTAAGCCTAATTAGACAAAACAGACAACAACAACAAGAGCATTATGACTTAGCAGCATTTGAAGAATGGGTTCAGCAAATAAGGAATACAAGTCTCCAGTTTCAAATCTGTTGGGATATGAAAGACCCTAGAGCTGTAATCTTTGTGGGACTTTGACACTCAGCAGCCTGGTTCCCAATATAATTGTCTAAACCATTTTAAGCAGGTGAGGCACCTAAACTCACAGACTTGGCTGGTGGCACTGGCACCTTTCAAATCCAGCCTTGCAATTCTCTGGACCTTTTGGGAGCTGTGTGTCTGCAGCTCTTGCCTCTACACTCAATTGGCACAGTTACAGGAATGAGTTTGAAACTCTAATTTAATGGAGAAGAAACTGAGGTACCAAAAGGCTACAACTTTTTATCCAAAGTCACATGGGAAGTCTGGAGCACAGGTGGAAACAGTGCCCCAAATCACTACTTTTGTCTCCTGAAAAATTCACGTCCATCATTCCTCTCTTCTGCCCCTTCTAAATATGCTCCATTAAGCTCAACTCCTATGATTTATACACACAAACCTGTATTAAACATTCCCATTAAACAATGCCATAAATGCTATTTTAATGGCTCACACTTATCTGCCTGCCCTGTGCACTAAGTAACCAAAGAATGTTGAGTTTGCAGGTCCCAGGCAGCAGTCACCAGACCTATTTCTGGTTTCTGTCAGCAGAGCTATGTCAAAAAGGGTCTGAGGAGGTGCAATTGCAATTTGGAAATCTCACCTAAACCAGTTTCCTGATCTATCCATACTCTGAAATATCTTTAATTTGGCTTCTGTTTCTGAAAAGTAACTGCAAATCCAGCTAAAGCACCATTTTCATTTTGGCCTTCCAGGATGGGTAGAGAAGAAATAGTGCTCCTAGTACACCTACAGCACATCTTATAAAATGGCATTTACCATCCCTTTTCCTACTTTGATATATAAATACAGCTGAAAACAGCACATAAATATTAGGCAGCATGGTGGTTCCTGAAGAACAGCCTTTGATCATAGTTTTGTTTCTCTGACCATGAAGTTTGTACACCAGTGGACTCAGCAAGGTGCATGTGCCAGTAGCAGTAAGATAATGCCATACTTTGCCATGTTGAAAAGTCATTTTCAACCACAAAAAGCCAAGTCCATGTTGAAAATTTATTTCCATCCAGAGTGGCTCAGGGCACAAGTCTCTTCAGCTCACACCCTCATTCTTTAGTACATGCACTCCCAGTGCTCCACACACATGGCAAGTGTCACAGATCTGCTTCCCCAATTTGGCAAGTCCAGAGTAAATGTTACTGCTCCTCTTAACCCAGATGAAGACAGTGCTTAATTAAGCACAAAGTCTCAAAAATCTGATTTTCTGACTTGCTTCTAAATGTCCCTGCCATAAAACGCCTTCAAACAAAGCAAAACAAAAGATGCCAGGAAAGAACAGTTTGGATGTTTTTTTCCTAATAACTGTGGAGTAAATAAATGTACTTAGAAGCTGACTTCATACTGCACTGTGTATTTTTCTGAAAGCGCAGCTAATGGGAGAGATACTACACTGAATACATTGCTTTTTATATTAATTTTACAATTCTAGTGGCTGGGGCAAACACCTGTCTGGAATGCATGTCTGACCTGCTACAGGGCAGATCCAATCACAGCCCAGCATTTCACGTATTTCAAAGCCTTTTGTTTGTCTCCTAGATCTTACAAATCGTTTAGAGGGTAGCTGACTCAGCCTATGCTGTCTGCAGAACTAGTTAAGCTAGGACTAGTTAAGCACAAATATACATTTAAGAACACACATGCCCACTCTGGTGGTGTGAGTGACACACATTGCTGTATTTCCTCTGCACTGCCTGTGCAGGATGTTGCTTTCATGCCTTTCCAGAACTCCTGTACTTCAAGCAATTTTTTCAGAAAGCAGCTAAACCTGCAGGCAAGCTTGGCAGGGCCATGGTTGTGTCCCCCCAGGCTCACCACAGGTGACTTCAATTGAGCTTTCCACATTCAGCTCACTCCTACCATTCTCAGACACACTATTTTGTATAAAGAAATTCTGTCACATTGATCATTCCTCTCTTCTGCCCCTTTTCAGTGTGGTTATATTCTTGCTCCATTAAGCTCAACTCCTGTGATTTATACCCACAAGCCTGGCTTGTGCCAGTATTCTTGAAGAGACAGGATTTCTGTGACTGCACCCTCCTGGGACAGTGGTCACTCCCTGGTTGTGCACAACTCTGGAGAAGCAGGACTCAGGAGCAAATAAATATAGGTATTAAAAAAAAAATTAGTAATCTTTCTATACATCCACATTCCAAGCATAAAGTGAATAAGGTGAATGCTTGCAGAACTACAGGTTCATCAGAGGTTGTTGCATGGCCAGTTGCTTTTTCTAAAGGGAAATGCTGAATTTGGCTGGCACAGCAGGAAATAACTAGAGGTCCAAAAGCCCTGTTATTAAGGGGGTTTAAAGAGCTGTGAGCCGGAGTTTTGCACTAAGCACCATCTCCTTGAAACACCCCCCATGCCTATTTTGCTTTAGCAAGCCTTGTAAAGGAACCTCTCTATGTAACCAAACAGAGAAGGTCACACTATGAATCCTGTTTGCATATATTTCCTCAGAGCCAGGATGCTACAGGGGTTGAAGGGGTGGTTTTGGACTTTTATGTCTTTTGGATGTAAGAGATTTGAGCTTTTTGGAGTTCAGTTTTCAACAAGGACCTTAAGCAGAGGTTCACTGGGCGGTTAGTGCAGTCACAGCATCTTTAGACTGGAGTACAAGTGTGCTGCACCATTAAATGGTGAGAATAACTTAGTTGTCCAGAAGATTCTGGAAAACCATCTGTCAGGTGTGCCACTACTCTAGGATTAAAACTAAAAATAAAAAATGAGACAAAAATAAAATTCCACTTCAGGGGCCAGGACCCTGAAGTCTCATGCACAAATGTGATGGAAACAGCATCAGACAAGTGGCACCCACTTGACTCCTATCAAGCCAGTGCCATCAGGAGAAGATGGCCCCAGGTCCTGTAGCCTGGTGAGGAGCCAGCCATGGCACAGCACTGGAGCACTGTGCTCTCCACTGCTCACAATCAGAGCTGGTCTCTGGCTGCTCTCTCATTGCTGAGAGCCTTTTCTGTCTCTTTAAATGTGCTGCATCTCTCAGAGCAGGCAAACCCTCTGAGACTGCCCTGCCTGTCACAGCACTTGCACAGCACAGCCTGGCTGACTCCTCACAGGCACTGCCTGCGTTGTTGACACTGAATTCAAAAGCCAACGATTGCCCCATGTGATTCAAATGCATTAGAGAGATGCCCCACTTTCCTCCAAACACTCAAAACTAGCACAAATCAGGGATGTGAAAGCTCTCCCTCTTGAAGGTCCTGTCTGCAGGCTGCTGGGTTAAACCTTCCTGCCCACCTCAGAGAAGCAGCAGGTCCTATTCATGCAGGAATAGCCACCTTCATGCACTTACAGAAGCAATTCTGGCTCACTATGTATTTTGGAGCAACATAAAATAGGAAAAAAAGCAGTGCTGTGATCCCTGTCCTGCAAATACTGAGGGCATGGACCACCTGCTGACTCCAAGAGGGCTCAGGTGATGAGAATTAATGCTGAAATGCTTGAAAGTGTAGGAGATAAATTTTGGGGAACTGCCACGACACATGCTTGCTCCTTCTCCCTGCTTTGTGCCAATTAAGTCTCCCAATTCATCGGAGCCTGAGTGAGCAGAGGAGGAGCTTCAGTTCTAAAGCAATAGGCCTCTAGTGCACAACAAACCAAACACAGATTTTCCATCAAACATCTGATCAGGGACAGCTCCCAGCAGCATTTCTGTGAATCTTGCCCTGAAAAAGTGATCATGGTGGTGAGAAAGCAAAATCTAGCCCAATTTCAGTTCACTCTTACGCATAATAGCCAAGGATCTCAGCAACCAGAATTGTTCCCACTGAAAGTTGTCAGGACAAGTAGCAGCAGGCTTCATTCTGTGGATTCCCCCCTTGGAGATCAGGAGGAGGTGATTTAACAGTAAAAATATCGTGTCATTGTGACAAATGTTTTACTTACAGCCTGTGCCACACATCATTATTTCAGAGCAGCCTGTCCAAAGTGATTTGTTTCTTACTATTTTGGTGCAACTAGCAAAAATATTTGGAGTTGTAACCACGCAGTCTAACAAAGCCATCATTCCAGTGGTGCTCAGACAGGAGGGTAAACAGACATTACCACTGACCAGCTTATATGTATTTTCAGCCTTGGCTACACATACCTTGCCAAAGGAGGGAGTTATTGCTTTGATTTTTGATTTTGTGATGGCAAGTGATGGCAAGGTCTCTAGAATGAAAAAATATCTATCAAGTTCTCACTCCTTTCTGAAGACTCTTCAGGCATTGCTCTGATATTTTTTGGGATCACTGAAAAGTTTGACTTTAGAATCACAAACTCAAAGCCTCTTCCTTCTTCAGGATCCATTTAAAAGGATAGCATCAGATTAAAACCTAATTTCATCAAGTGTACAATCAACATTAAGAATTGTTTTAATCAAAGATACATTTTGCCTGGTATTTAATTTCTCACAACGGAGAATTCCAATCAGACTCATCTCCATTCTTCCCTCATCTGCATTCAGCTGCACAAGAACTTCACACTCAGGACCTGGGTACTGCAAAGGGGATGGCATTTGAACATGGAAAGTTTCATTGGGCTGTTTGGTTCACTGATAGTTTTTTATTTTCCTGACCAAGCTGGCATCAGTGAGCCATGAAGTGCTGCCTCATGCTCCCTGTGTCACACTGCTCTGCCTTCCACCTTCCCTTCCCTACTTTCTTCTGCCATTCTGCTGATCTACTCCTCTCCTGAAGATCAGATTAAAGCCTCTCTAAAAATACTCTTTAAGAACACATGGCCCTAAAAGGGTGAAGGGCAGGGTGGGGACAGCAGGGGAGGGGCTGCTCATACCTCATGCAGGTGTGGGTGTAGTTGGGGTTGCTAGAACCTCTATTTATGTATTTATGCTCATTAGCAATAAATTCCCCCCTAGATTTTCACAAGTTTTGGGCACCCTAGTGTCAGGGTAATACATCCAGTCTTATGTAACAACAACAACAACAACAACAACAACAACAAAATCATAATAATAACTCTTTTTTTATGTGGATTAAATGTTGGGATCTCCAACAACCCCCAGGACAAATACAATATCAGATCTTTATGTATGGCCATGCTCAGGTCCTGGCATCTGTCAGGGCAAGCCAAAAAACTCCCAAAGCAAACATGTTTCAATGAGTGGCTGCCCGCTACCAATACAAACACCTCAGTCAAAGCCATAAATACAACTGTATTTAATAGTTTTTATTTCTGCCTGTGTGGATATTCTCAAAAAGGAAAAATATCACTGAATGGCAGAAGCCAAGCAGAAAGGTGTAGACAAACCCCACTCAAACTTGCAGTAGTGCAGGAGGGAATACCTGTTTTATAAGTGACCTAATTTGAAAATGCTGCAAAGAGGATGAAATAATAATTTATGTCATGCTTTCATCCTCTTTTGTGAATTACCCCAATCTTAAGATCATTATTTATGCTCATAGGATGGCCTGGTATCAGAGATCCTGCATTTCCAAAGGAACTATCCAACCAATAGGACTCAACATATCAAAACCCAACCATTTTTTCCTAGCATTTCCTACAGCAAACTTTGACAAAGGCCAGCTGGGGTGAATACACTTTTCAACAGCCTTGCAGCTGTCTGGGAAAAAAAGTGAGAAAGTGAAAATGCCAGGGGAAACTTCAGCCACAGGAAAAGCTAGTGGTGCCCCACAGGGATCCATGCTGGGGCCTGTTCTGTTCAATATCTTTATTGATGACATGGATGAGGGGATTGAGCCTTTCACTGGTAAATTTGCAGATGACACCAAGCTAGAAGCATGTGTCAAGCTGTTGGAAGGGAGGAGGGCTCTGCAGAGAGACCTGGAATGGTTGGATAGATGGGTAAAGCCCAATAAGATCAGGTTTAATAAGTCCAAGTGCTGAGTCCTGCATTTTGGCCACAATAACCCCCTGCAGCGCTCTAGGCTGGGGGCAGAGTGGCTGGGCAGTGCCCAGGCAGGAAGGGACCTGGTGGCAGCAGCTGGACACGAGCCAGCAGAGTGCCCTGGTGGGCAGAAAGGCCAATGGCCCCTGGCCTGTGTCAGGAATGGTGTTGGCAGCAGGAGCAGGGAGGTCATTGTTCCCCTGCACTCAGCACTGCTGAGTGAGGCCACACCTCGAGTGCTGGGCCCAGCTCTGCGCCCTCAGTTTGGGAAGGATCTTGAGACGCTTGAGTGTATCCAGAGGAGGCAGCGAGGCTGGAGAGGGGCTGGGAACACAAACCCTGTGAGGAACAACTGAGGGAGCTGGGGGTGCTCAGCCTGGAGAAAAGGAGACTCAGGGGAGACCTCATCCCTCTCTACAGCTCCCTGGAAGCAGGTTGTGGTCAGGTGGGGTTGATCTCTTCTCTCAGGCAGTCACTGATAGGACAAGAGGACACAGCCTTAAGCTGCACCAGGGGAAGTTAAGCCTGGACATCAGGAAAAAATCCTTCACAGAAAGAGTGATTGGGTGTTGGAATGGGGTGCCCAGGGAGTGGTGCAGTCAATGTCCCTGGAGGTGTTTAAAAAAAGACTGGACGTGGCACTCAGTGCCATGGTTTAGTTGATAAGGTGGTGTTAGGTCATAGGTTGGACTTGATGATCTCAAAGGTCTTTTCCAACCTAGCTCATTCTGTGATTCTGTGAGCTATTAGGAAACCTGGAAGCTCAAGGCACTACCACTGTGCCAAAGTTAATGCCAGAGGCGTATCCACAGCAGCTGTGTGCATGTGCCATGCAAAGCTGACTCTCACTTCTGAAGCAGGGTCCATTTGCAGCCTGATTACAAAGAAGTAACTGCATCCACACTGTGGACACTTTGGTCTGCCAGCACCTTTTTTGCACCTTATTGCCAAGATCAGCAGTCAAGAGGCTGATATTTAATAAAAAGCAGGACAAAGTATCCATAGCTGTCCTACCATCAGCCTTTCTAACCAATACAATTACTATTTGACATGACTTTCACAAAGCAAAAGGATGGTTACATATAATTGATCCATCTATTCCTTGATGCATGCCTTCACATTTTTGTTTCTTTAAAAGACCTCACACCACCATTGTGTGATCACTGGAATCAAAAATGATGCTGCACCTCTGAGGGGCAGCTCAAAACAGCATCACTTGTCAGTTCCTTGGTCAATTAGAGTGGACTTCTGTGCCAGCGAAATGCCAAAGCTCCAGAAAGCTGCAGCACAAGCCCTCACTTTTTTTGCAAAGGGCTGATCTGCAAATTTGAGTAGAGCTACAAATATTTAGAAAGTGCCACAATGTGACTGAAGGTGTTTTCTGGAGCTCCAGAATACTTTGAGAGCTTGCCAAGCAGTCACATTAACACTGACATCAATGACTTTTTTTTTGGTCTGCAGTTTCACTCCCATCTGTGTCCCTCACCTGATGAAGAGATTTATCACAGAGCAACCAGCCACATCTCCCACCCCTATTAAAACCAGGCAGGACACAACATTCAGATCCTCAGAAATGGCCTAGCTCTGGAAAATGGTTCCCTGCTGTCCACCACTTAACCACGTGCACAAAGTGTTTAACATTCCAATTTGGATTTGACAACATTCTTGCCTTATGAACACAGTCTGAATTTTGAAACAACTAATTACTTCAAAGGAGGAATTCTCCAGAGTTCATTCAGTAAATAATAAAACCAGGTGCTTCAACCACTATCACATTTCAAAACACATCTTCTGGCTGAGGAATTCACTGGAATATATCTCCCATTGAAAACCTTCAGCAGAAACTCTTCCTTTTAGTTTCAGCAAGTTAATAAATATTTTATCAAGAAATATTTGTTCAATATTTTGCCAAGAAAAAAATTCTAACAAGGAAACTAATTTTCTCTTCTCAGTCTAAATACCATTTTTTCCAAATGCTATGGTTATTAAAATAGCTTTTCAGAAGCACTTGTGTTTTTAGCTGGTGACTCTAGCCATTGATCTAAACCAACAACACTTCATTTAAAAAAAAAAACCAAAACAATTTGCTTGCCTTCAGAAAACAAGAAGCTAAATTCTGCTTCTATGCATGCTAATAATCCCACTGAACTCTATCAAAGGGCACTGCCCAGCCAGCAAAAGCATCCTTGACACTGCAGAATATTTCCAAAGGGATTCAGCCCAGGGGAATCGACATGGCCCAGTCAATCAAAGCCCTGGGAACTGCCTGTAGCCAGTCCCTGTCCCACATTCCCCTGCTTCATTGAGATCCTACATTTCCATCAGAAAAACTGTTCATTGTACCTCAGCTGTTTCCTGCCTTTGCACTGCTCCATGTCTCAGAATTTACTTGTGCAAGTTCATCAAGGAGAGCCTTTGAAGCTGCAACTTGTCAGCATAGCTCAAAAATCTACATAACCGTACTTCCCTAAACATTCCTGTGTCCTTTGTCATGTAAAGCATGAAGGTAAAAACAGGCCCTGGAGTAGGAGAAACCTGTGCCATTCTGTTTTGAGCAATGCATATTCTTCTCTGTAATTAAAAGCCTGATATTCTCTAAGAAGCAGAAACTTTCAGGACACACTTGTAATCACCTTGCAAGTAACTAAGAGGGAAGAATGCCTGTTTTCTTTCTCCTGTTGCTAATACACAATTTGCTCTATACATCAAGTGCCATTCAGCATCTTTAAAACACTTGACCTGGGCTAAAGCTAATGAAAACAACAGTTTAGACACATTCTCAATGGGTAAGTAGATAAAACAGCTTTGTCTGAAAAAAACCCCTCATACAGTATTTACTTATCTACATAAACATCTTAAAGTAATTTAAAATCTGATGATAATTAAAAATCAATTAAAAATTAATTTTCTCAGAGGTTATGGGATCTGTGCTGCAATTCAGAGTCCCACCTATAAACTGCTTTAATAATAATCATTCCTCTCCCCTTCATCTGTTGTGTCTGTCTTGACTGAATACCTTTCAGGGCAGGGACAATCTCACCACACTTCCAACATGTCCAAGAGATGCTGTATTATCACAACGAGAAGCACCATAGTTAGCATGGAAAACATTACTCTGCCAAATCTCCTTCTTTTTGGAGCTACAGCTCCAGTGGAGAACGAGCAGGCATTTCAAACCAGCATCTGCTGCCCTGTGGACTGTCAGCCCCAGTGTGACCTCCAATGTATCTGCTTACCTCAGTTACTGCACTGACAGCTAAAAAGTATTGGCAGAATATTGCAAAGATTATCAGCAAGCCAGTCAGCAACCACCTTCCTCTGCCTTATTTCTTCCACCAGAAGCAGCAACAGGAATACCTGATTGTCACTTGTAAATAATAGGCTGAATAATGATGCAAACAGATGTTAATTGCTTTTATAAATCTGTGCCAGTTGCTGGGGTATCAGAGGTGTCTGGATCAGTGCTGAGGCACAGAAAACCATTTTTGAGGGATTATTTGCAACAAAGCACTGAAGGAGTGCAAACCACAGTATTTGGAGGTAAAAACCATTTTGCCAATGATACTTGTATTTTGGCTCCTATAAGCCTGTGGTTCTGTACCCTCACATTCCTATTCAAAATGGGCACAGCATGAGTATTTGTATGTATATATGGATTTTTTTTCTCTCACTGCAACATAAAAAGCCCTGCTCTCCCTTAACTTTAAGTTGACTTGGCATCTCATTAGATCCACCATTAACCTCAAACCAGTGATGGCTTGTTTGGGATGCATTACAGCTAAGCTTGTGGAAACAGTACCTCTCTTTTATTAACAGGGGTCCCATAAAACCCTGCATTCTTTATCAGTTTGGCAACATTCTGGCATACACAGTGCCTTTAGGAACTTAAACATTAACATGTGCCTATTTTATATTGCTAATAGGAGCTGGAGGCACAGAGGAAGAATGCAAAGTGATTTCTTAACTACAGGTGTTCAGTTTTAGTGATAAGGCAACACTTGTCAGCCTGTTGTCAGTGCCAAACTCTGCTTTACAACTGGATTTCTGTGTCAGCTTCTTCTCATAACGTATCAGGCATTATTTAAGAACCTTATTTGCTTTAATGCTTTAATTCTACTACGTTTTGTCACTTTTATTTCTGCACTTTGCATCTGAATCTTGAAAAGACTGTGAGAAGAATCCCAGTATGCTCAGCCACTTTGCTGCTGTTTAAGGAAGATTGTTTCCCATGTTTGTAATGACAAACCTTCCACTCCAGCAGGATCTGTGCCTGCAGAGGTACATTTCCCCTCTGTCTTAAACAGCACCAAATATTGGCTCTGCAGATGGAAAGACCCACAGCTGCAGGTGCATGAGTCCCCAAAATTCAGGGCTTTACAGCATCCAACAGAAATCTGTACTGAAGTCTGTAAGATTGCTCTCCTGAAAGCCCACATCCAGATACAAGCTCACAAGTCCGGGGAAAATAAGAAGCTGTATGAGAGCATTCTGACCCAGATCTAACCCATGGTAAAGGGTGGAAACATATAGCACAATGCCAAGAATGAGACCCCATGAGTGCCACAGAAAACNTAAGACCTCTCTCCTACTGTGTCCTGTTAAAACAGTGGCAACTGTGGGATCCTGATCTTCAGAACAATCACATATAATATGTGATTATAATAAATATTATTATTATTATTATTATTATTGCCAAGAAAATAACTTCATGTTTCAGTAAGCAAAGCCAAAAGTACACACCAAGGAGACAAGTCTTAGTCCTGTTATTGGGGTACCTTATATGTTGAAATGGAGAGTGTAATACAAGATCAAGTTGTTTCCTTTATACATACACACTTTACAGACAAAAGTAATTCTTGAATTTTATTAGGCTCTTTAATACTTTCAGTTAATCCACAGCCATATTTAACTGGAAATAAATGAACACTCCCACCTGATCTTCTTCCCATGCACTGATTTACCCAATCTTATGCAGGGTTTCCCTATCACAAAGCACTGCAAATCTGGAATAAAGAATTCTGCAATTGCCAGAACAAAAAGCATCTGAATGTACCTCCTGACTCATTTAGGAGTAGCTCCTAGTGTCAGTCCCTCACTAAAGCTGGGATTCTTCCTTAAACTTGTGGCAGACTTCTTGGAAGGATTACTCTAGAGGTGAGATCCTGGCCTTGCTGAATTCACTGGCCAATTCACAGCTCCCATGGATTTCAATTGGGCTCAGACTTCTCCCATCACCAGCAGGATGCAAACTTATTTTCCCTCACTGCATTTTCCAGTTAGAGTGTTATGCCAGCAGAATTGTTTCCAAGCAGCCTGGCTTGTGGCTTATCCTTTCTGTGGATGTACTTTCACCACACAGCCACATGCTCCTACATATGGAAAATTAACCCTCCCTGCACATACACACACATCTTACCCTCACACACTCTAGAGGGGAAAATTACTGAAGCAAAAAATTTAAAGAAAAATTATTGTTTAAGATGGAAAGAACAGAAATGTAGCCTTGAAACAGTTAATCTTCAGATGACTAAAAGCAGTTAACCTTCATCAGAGATCAGATTTCCAGCTTCTGCAGAGGCTGAGCACTCTTGGGGCCCATGCACGGTATGCAGCATTCTCAAGGACAGCAGTATTTCTGGCATCTCTGGCCAAGCTGGAAATTGTAATTGCAATCACAGTGAGCTTCTGTGTCTGATAGGCAGAGAGTTCCCCCTGCTCAGTGTCTCTGCTCACACTCAGAGTGAGCATGAGTGGGAAGGAGGGGGAGGCTGCACAAAAGGAAGGCTACAGTCCCAGGAGTTATGTCACCCCTTGCCCCTCACCTCCTGCAACTTGACATGATGGAGTGCAAACCTGTTTGAGCTGTGGCTGGAGCACAGAGCCAGGCAGTGCTTACAGACCCCTAATGCCAGCTGGAAAGGAGGATGTGTACAGAAATGACAGCAAAAGAGGATAAGAAAAAATGTCTCACTGCTGCCATAAAGGATTTAATTTGATCCTAAACCTGCCCTTTCAGCTGAGGTTCAGGATTAACTCTGTTGTATTTCTCAAGCAGCCAGGCAGTCAGTGAATGACTGTGGAGTGTCTAGATCCAGCTACTGTCAGTAGCAATGTCTTTTCAGACTTTCAAAAGCATCTATGTGGTCTGTTGAAGACCTGGGTCAAACACTGGGCTGGGCAGGAGCATGATGTGTACGAGGAATTAAAAATATGAAAAAACCGTTCCTCCAGTCATGCACAAAGTCACATAAGGCAGGATCTTACAAGGAGACTGAGTGCAAATGCACTTGTGTCAGCTGAGAAATTGTGCATCAGAGTGTGTCCATAGCCTCAAGGGCTCTGCAAATCCCACCATGGGCCAAGCAAAGAAGCAAAGAGCTTCAGCCTAGAATCTTCCTGTGTCTAAAGCCAATAGTGGAAACCTAGAAAAGGTAAGTCTTCTCTCATCTTTTTCACCTGACTTGTGAGCTGAACCTCCAGTGTACCTCCCATCTAGACACACTTGAGGAAACAAAGAAAGCATCTAGGCCTATCTATATCTCTGTGGGGTTTCAGCTGAACAGGAGAAAGAATTCTCTAGGCAGCTACATAATTTCTTTTTGTGTTCAATCCTCTGAACTGAAGATAAGTTTGATATTGATATCCTCAAGCTGAGGGCTTGTCTTTACTGTAAGACAGGCATACAATTTAGAAAAAGCTGTTTCTGCAGCACATCTGAGTGATTTATTCATTTNAACTACTGTGCACCACTTATGATACTCATAGCACCACCTCTCTGCCTTTTTTTTTTTTTTAATATTCCCATCCTTTATCTGTTCAATTTCTAAACACTTTTTCATAAGACCTCTCTCCTACTGTGTCCTGTTAAAACAGTGGCAACTGTGGGATCCTGATCTTCAGAACAATCACATATAATATGTGATTATAATNTTTTGTGTTCAATCCTCTGAACTGAAGATAAGTTTGATATTGATATCCTCAAGCTGAGGGCTTGTCTTTACTGTAAGACAGGCATACAATTTAGAAAAAGCTGTTTCTGCAGCACATCTGAGTGATTTATTCATTTAGTTCATTAGGCCAGACATAAATAAAAGATGTGGGTGTCAGTCCCCTACATGCAGCTTTAATTTGCTTGCTACATGTCTGGTGGAGGTCACTGTCACTTACCACCTCTGCACTTGACAAATGTCCTCCCACATTCCAAGTGCTGCCACTGCAGACAGCAGCAACTGCAGTGAACACAGACCAAGCAAGCCAGGAAGCCCCTAGATCTTAATTATAAAACCATAAAAGAAACCAACTGCCTCTGAAGCTCTCTTACTAGGAAACAAATGAGAATGGGAAATTTATTTCCAACCATAAATCCCAAAGCCTTCAGTTTAATTTTTCCCAAGTTAACTTTCTCACCTAGCTAAGCAGCACTGCCTTCTATTATTAGCTTCTGGCCCAATATCAGCTGACCACCATCAGTCAAACTGTCTTCATCTCAATGAGCTCAGGGACTCCCAAGGAACTCTGTGGATGCTGACTTGTGCTTGCAGCCTCTAATTATATTCTAACAGATAATGGAGCATTTAAACTCAGAGATAGATTAAACTTGTAAGTGGATCAAAATCCTGGACACAACCACAGCTCATAGGATTGCTTCCTGGAAAAACATCAAGCGTAGAGGAAAGGCCCTCAACTGCCTGTTTGCCCATGACAAGTTTTTTAAGTGCATGTTTGCAGCCTCAAAGGCTGTTTGCTATGCTCTCCAACTGCAGCCCATCTTTAGAATTTATTACATTGCCAGCTGAGTAGCTGGGTTGATGTTAAAACATCTGACCAGGCCAATGGCTACTTGACTTAGCAGACAATCATAACAGTCAAACAAATTGAGGCTGAGGAGGTGAAATTGTTTTCCCAAGTGAAATTTTAAGCCACTCTCCTACTATCAAGTAGCCTCTTAGCTGCACATTTGCCTTTTTTCCTCATGACAAGATTCTCTTCCCTCCACAAAATGCAGGTCCATCATATATTCTTATCATATCTTCTTCACCTTAGGGTGAGGAGCAGGACAGAGCTCTTCCCTGATGCCCCTGTGTCTTGCAGCTGATTCCCTCCCAGACATCCTTGCAGGCAGAGCAGCAGCTGGAGCATTTGCACTCTGAATTCAAACTCAGCCCCTTTTGGGACCTGCCAGAGCAAAAACTACACCCTGCAACCTCCCATGCTGAGGAGGAAATGCTTTAGACTCTGGAACGATCCCAGACACAATATACACCCAGAAGCATGCGGGGAAAGAGGGTAAACCTACATTTTACAAAAGAGTAACAGCAACCTGTGTGTGGTGAAAATAAATCCATAGAAGGCCTCCTGTGCAGTCTGGTTTTGCCCTGGTCCAGGTTACTTTGCAGATTCCAACTTGTACTGGTGCAGCAGACACAGACCTACTGCAATGATAAAATCTAAGGATGAACACAGGGAGCAAAGGGTAGCTGGGAATGGGTGAAGAAAATCTGGAAAATCGACTCTGCTGTGGCTCCCTCAAGAAAAATCCCAAATAAGGGCTGTGCTTTTGGATGATGGCAAATTCATCATCTCCTGAAGGGAGGTACTTGGCCAGAGCAGGCAGGGCTGACATCAGGCATTTTATCATTATAGTCATTACTGCTCCATTAGCAGGGCTCCAGGCTGCTGAAATGACAGCCCAGGAGCCAAATTGTTTTTCTTTGCTCCTTCTGCATAATGTTTAGCAGAATATCAGGATTTTTAGACCCATATTCTGCCAGCATTAGACATTTTCACCACATCTATGGGCAGTGCCACTAACATCTACACCAGCCATTTCTGTGGACACTGAAGTGTCCCAAATACTCCCTCTGCACACAAAAAACTTCTGCTAACCAAAAGCTTTTCATTTTCCAGAGCCTTTCTAAAAGGAAAGCTAACTTTTACTTACAAGTACAAGGACTTTCCCAATCCAGGAAGAAGCAATTGCTGACAAAAGCACACATGTACTCGACAAGGACAAAAAATGAAAGCCAAGGGTGTGACTCATATTATAATGACACCTTCCCACTAACCTCCTCTTCACTACTAACATTGTCAGACCCTTATTTAAGAAAGAATTAACCTCACCATGTTCACAGTAGCATTTAGCCACCTATATACCTTTAAAAATCTGACACAAGTGCTGTAAACCAACAACCATTATTAATACATTTTGCTTTCAGATGTACATTTGAATATTTCCTCATAAAGTAAGATCAGTAAGCAGCATCCAGTTTTATCAGGATAGCTATACTGATTGAAGTCTTAAGTGAGGATGAGTAAAACACAGTTTTTTTACTCTTACATTTCAGTGAAAGATATTTAGGTTATCTCATAGTAATTTAAATGTTGGCTTAAATTTTTTAAATGTTTAAAACTATGTATTTTTTGGGACACCGCGGAGTAGTTTCATTAAAACCATAAATAATACTTAGGTCACTCTCTTTGAAAATGTATTGTCTCAGGAATTAAACAACTGGTTTAAGAGGTAAGGATAGCAAGAACCTCTGTATAATTGGATGAGCAATTATTGCACAAGAATGAAATTTAATCATCTTCATCAATGCAGTACAGAAAAGGATTACAAATCACTGCACATATATCAAAAGCAACACTGATAGAAAACGTATTATTTCTCCTTATTGCCACTTGTATCAAACAATGATGAAGTCTTTATCCTTTCTATTATGATTAAAAACAACTTAAGGGTTATTTTTAACCTCAAGAACTAAAAACAACTTTAACTTTTGTCTCATCTTGCTTGTCAGACACTCAGGAAAAACTATTAATCGAACGAGGAACCTTTCCTACTGTAACTGTACAGTCCAAAACCTCCAGGCTTCCCAAAAACCTCTTCATTTCTGAGCCACTTATCAGATATTCTGATGCAAACACTGGAGGGAAGTATGGTCCAATGAACTAAACTGACCTAAGCTGAGCTATGAAACCTTAGACAAGCACCTTTGCCTTTTACCAAGGACCTTATGTTTTCTTTGCTTCAAGGTTAATAAGTATCAGAAGAGGAGATGTTCTATTTCTCTATCAGATCAGGGTACAAATTGCTCAGTTCCACTGACTTTGATACAGTGATAGCAATTCCCTCACCTTTAGGCTGGAATCTGTAGCACTGACTGACCACTGACATCCAGTTCACTGGATCCCACCTCTCCTCTTTGGGCAGCTCTGTTCTTAGCAAGACTCTTTTTCCATTAAGCAAAAATATCTAATACTTGCTATCCCTTTAGTGCAATTAATTCCTTTTAAACAGTCAAACCTGCTTTTTTTTATTTATTATTTGTGCAAAATGATCACTGAATTCAACATAACCACAGAATGATAGAACCAGCAAGGCTGGAAATGATTTAACCAACATAAATGGGCAGTGCTCTGTAAAAAGCACAGGAAATCCTTCCTCTACACAGCCTGAGAACTCAGACATGAAGCAGCTGTCTAGAACACATAAATCCATAACTGCAAATTTCTGTTCACTTCTAGGTGGAAGAACAGACTACATAATGGGAGTTCCTTCTCCTTGTGGCTTACAGTTTCATTAATGATAACAAATTAGGCCTATACACTGAACAGATCAGCATGACTTAAAAGTCATATGCAATTTTCAAGTTTACAAGAGGGAGTCAGAAAAAGACTGCAAATTTCTATGATTTGTCAAAAAATTGCCACTGAATAAGACATAGAGATTCACGGTATCAGTAAGCCTTGATCTTGACCCAGGGCTGAAAACTGAGTGCAAAGCCTCTGTGATCACAGAACATTCATGGAAATTACCATCTTGACCTCTTATCCTTGGTGTTTCAGATCAGTAAAGCAAGAATGCTTTTAAATCCAGCATATTTTAGTTTTCCCCCTCTCCCCATTATGCTTTACTGCTGCTGCTGCCTCCCAGACTCTCGGAACACCAAAGCTGGGGAGAACTGAGCTGAATTTCTGTCCCTGTGAGATCTACACCAATACAGACCTCCATGCATGGTAAGATGCTCCCCTGCAATGCCTCCTCTCTCATCCACGGATTTCCTTCCACAGAAAGATTCAACATCTGGCCCATGAGACACAGTTTCAGTCTTATCCTGACAAAACAATTTATTAGAATACTCCAAGTATCTTGGGGTACATGCAGGGGAAAAGCCAGCCCTGCCAGGTGCTGTGCACAAGCCTCCTTCTGCTATTTAAATGTAAGGAAAGAAAACTGGCAGGAATTTGTCTTTACAACCTCTGTGGGCTACAGAAAGACACCACCCCTGCCAAAACTCAATGACACTGCTCGTGCCTTACTTACATCCATAAACTCCACGTTGGCTTTTGGACCAGTGGTCTCATTAAGGATCTTAATGGCCACAGGAATCTTTACTGTTTCACCCTCAGGGACCCAGATCCCCTAGAAAAAGAAAAAAAAAAGGTGACAGAAGACTAATAAGCCAACAATCAGAAAAACTTTTTGCAGAGTTACAGGATTTTTTGACACATTCTGAGATGTTATGCAGATCAGTTATGAGACTCAGAACTGACAATACACAAAGTAACAAAATAAAAAAAATCCTATGAAACTACTTCTTACATCAAAACTAAACTCTGATCTAAAATGAAACATTTTGTATAGGGAACATCCTTGATTTTCTTGTCTACAACAGGGTTTCTAAAGAGCAATGGTAGCATGGCCATTATGCACGTTTTCTAGTGACTCATATAAAATTCTGATACTAATTTGGATATAATTAAACAAAAATCTGCATTTTCTGTCTGGATTCTGATGCTTGAATTTTTAGCTCTCAGTAACTGATTATCACCAGATTATAACAACGTGCAAGAAGAGAACACCCTGAGAATAACATACTTAGAGTGACAACATTTAGGGGCTGTTTGTCTAATTACTTAATACCAGAGAATCAAGAACTTAGGTGGCTGAAAAGGAAATTTAAAATTAAAGTACATAAACAGTGTGTGTCTTGGGCTACTTTTCCATCATTCTTGACTATTACTGTGTTATTGTCGACCTCATGTATATTGTTAACCTCATCAAGTGATCTCTATCACTTTATTATCATCTAAGTACACTCAAACTCATTATTCAGAAATCTATTCCCATGACCTTGCAGCTATAGTGACCTTCTCTGTGCTTCCTTCCTTTTTTCCCCTCTTTGATGCAGGTGCTCTGACGTTCCACCTCAATTTGGCAGGTTTGGACTGCTCCCAGAGGGTTAGGGATTGGTTTGACATGCCCACTAAGCCCTACTTCATGGGCTCTGAGATCCAGACATGACCAACAGATCTTAAAAATGAAATTTTTCTTTAGTGGAATACTTTCTCCACTATGGGTTCCAATCTCACATCCCAGTGGCTAAAGTGTGCCCTGACATAACTCATCTTTTCTATTTAAATGGAAGAAACAAGAAGTGTCCCAGCTTAGGCAATGGCATTGTTTTACTAGGGATTATTGCTGTTGCAAGACCCATGTGACACTTGTGAAATGAAAGACAGCGTTTATCCATCTTTCCAAAAGTGTCCTGCTCTTAAGTAAGAACAGAAGGGCAAACCTTGATGCTGCATTTTGCCAGCAGGACAGAGACTGGGGCTGACATGTCTTTTCTCACCAAAAAATAATATTTGCTTGTTTGATCCTGGGGATGTGTTCCTCACACACAATTCCAGTATCCTTTCTCTCCCAGGGCTGAGGAGCCCACCCATGGGACAGGCTGCTTTGCTGCAATGCAGCTCTTGGCTGCTCCAGAGATAAAAGAGGGGACTCAGGGCTGCCTGGGGAAGACTCTCACCTTGTACACTGTTCCAAAGGCTCCAGAGCCGAGCACCTTGACTCTCTTCAGCTCTGTCTCCTTCAGGATGCGCAGCTGCGCTTGGTTGGGCGCCGTGCCGCTCGGGGTCAAGGGCTCCACAAGCTGAGAAGGAAAATCCAAAAGTCTCAAACATTTCTAAACATGGAGAGCCATCAGAAGTTTATACTGAGAGCAACCAACCCAAGGAAATACTGGAACAAGACAGTGGTGGAGATCTATTGACCACTGCCCTGCCAACTCTTGGAGGGATTTTTCATCTTCGAAAGCAAATCAGCAACACCACAAAACCAAGATACCTGATAAAGCAAATCCTCACTCAAATGCAGCAATTTCCAGAAATGCAGAAACTGTGTGATGGAATTATGAACTGGAACTTGACTTGGTGTCAGAGTAACACATCCAAGGACTTTTGATAATGGAGGCAGTATAAATATTTTCTACATGACAGAAATATAGCATTTATTATCAATGTACCACATCCTATTTTTGCTCATTTTAGTGTCTTTTAAGTTGGCCATATCTCTTTTTAATGGCCTGGGCTGAACGGCTCATCACATTCTTACTCTGTTTTGAGGAAGGGATGATTTTTCTGAACTTCTGCTTTACCACACAGGAGGACAGATTTAAGGAGAAAACACCTTAGAGCAGACAACTAATTTATAACAGCCACTAATTTACTGCAATTAAACAATTTGCTCAAGATGTCCCAAGAAATGTTGTAAATGAGCCACAATGGCACATTCAGTTAAAAATGCTCTTAGATCTCATACCATCTCTGCCAGAACAGCAATGCTTCTTTAAAAAGAAATTAAAAATACACATGGAGGACAATACTCAATACAACACATGAAAAACATTCTGTTCTTTTACAGGATGAGGAAAAGAATTCAGGGCTCCTCCTACTCAAATTGGTTTGAAAGCACATCAGCATTTCAAAGCTGCCTGCTTACTACTATTACTAGCTGTCTATTTACTATTACTAAATGCCTCATGCTCTGCAATTTGAGAACTACTTCTATAGCTCTTAGGGCACCAACTTAATTAGTTGACCAGACTAATTAGTTTTGTTCAAGTAGAATTACCAGCATCTGGCAATTAATGGGTAAGAAAACATAACAAAACCAAACAGCAACAAGTTGAGTGATTTCCCTTTCCTCCTTCCCGTTTTAGATGTTCAGTACTTATAACATGGAAGAAAGGTTTATTTAAAAAGAAAATTAGGCACACTGGCAGCACACTTGTGTATTTTCAGTTTGTGAAGGATGAAAAGAGGTTCTGTGCCACAGTCCAGCAGCACAGGAATGGCAGGGAGAGGTGGGGATGTGTTGTGGGGGTCCAAAATCATGCTTGTAGAGTTTTATGGAGAGTGATCTACAGAAAGACTAAGTCCTGTTACAGCCTCCAGCTAGAAAGAGAGATTTCAACCAGAGGTAATTGCTTGTGTGTTTATTTATTTCAGGATGCTCCTGATTTAATCTTCAGTTTCTCAGCCAAGACAGCAGCTTCCCCACATGTTCAGCAGGAGGCCCTGGTCTCTCAGGGCTGTTGCCAGCCACAGCTTTTATCTGACCAAATGAGAAATGAAATCTGGACTTCAAAGCCAATGCAAGGAGATCCACCTGCTTAAAATAATTCATGCTTAAGTATGGGCTGATACAATGGCATGATTTATTCATCTAAAGGCACTGAGTGTTGTTAAGCTTCCTGTACAGCTGAACAGTGTTTAACAAGCAACACAAATTCTAGCCAAACATGAAGATACTTGTGCAAACAGAGTGGGGATGCATAAATCATTTACTCCCAGGCTCTACAGTGGAGATGAGTGGGAGCAGAACCCTTAGAACAGAAGTGAAAACAGCACTGTTAATAATGCCTTATCAAAGAGTCACTAGCTAACAGCACTACCAAGCTTTATTATCTTACAAAGGGGCACACTAATTTAAAAATACCATCATTTGCAAAGTGTCTCAAGTATAGGGCTGAGGAGATGGCCTTTGTAGTAGCTGATAGATATACATTTAATGTTATATTTAAATGTATCCCTAGATTACCCCCTTCACTAATGACACTTCAAAGAGCAGGATGGAGCCATCACAGCACTCTGCTATAGCTCTGCTACATTTTTTTGCCAGTAGAACTGTGAACTTCAATTGGTCAAGCTTTGTGAAGTATCATGGCTTAATAATATACATTGCTATTTCTGATCATTTACTGCAGGCTTACAAAATCTGGACTACAAAGGCATTCTAGGCACTGGAAACAACAGTAAGTTACAACATCAGCCTTTAAGCATGAAGTTTGTATCAGCTTGCTGAAGGAACTTAATTTAGCCTTAAAAGTCAACCTAAGTAGGGCCATAATGAAACCCTGTAATATTTAAGCATGAGAGCTGCTGAATGTACAGAAGAATTGGGATAGAAGCTCAGTGGAGAGCAGGATGGGAGTTGAGAAATCTGGTGGGAATGTCTTCTGCTATTCATGGGAAGCTTTTCCTGGTCTTCAGAAGCCATGAATCTGTACTTGTGCAGAAAACCAGCATCTTGAAAGATCTTCATTCTTTTCACCAGTTTAGTCTGCACAAGTAAGCAAAAAGGATTTCTACAGGCCTGTCTGGTAACTGAGGACCTGACTATCTCTAATATAAAAGCAGAACAGCCCTGCATACCTCCCCAAACAGCCTGGGCTCACCTCAGTCTCCAGGAACCTTCTCAGTGCTCTCTTCTTCTTGATGCTTTTGCGCCGAACGTACACAGCAAAGGTCAGGCCCATGATGACGATGATGAAGAGGCCACCAATAACTCCTGCAGCAATCAGGGGGGTTCTAGCAATCAGAATCAGAGACTTTACTTTCACAGCCAGGGCAAGGGACCAAAGAATTCTTGGGTACATAAAACACAGTCACGTGGAAAGCTCATTAACTGCCTTATGACCAGCCCAAATGGGAAATCAGGGCAAACACACTGACACATGGTAGGAATTTGGTTGTTTTCAATCATTTCACCAATTCTCTTCTTGTTTACAAACCCCCATGCATATGTGAGGAGTGGTGTGGACAAGGAAACACAACATGCACTTTGATGGCAAATGCAAATCTGCAATGGCAAAATGAGGACACAGGTATCTGCACTTTCCTGCAAGAGATCTGCCTATGCTGACTTTGTCTCCACCCACATCAACTCATGGGCTCCTGCACTCAGGGAAAAACAAGGCAGTGAAAAATTCCCAGACTGCCAACACAATGTGCTTTCCTGAGTATGGAGGCAGTGAGAGGGAATTTCACAGGCAAGATTTGGAGATCACTTACACAGGCAGTGGAGAAATCAGGCTCCCTCCCTAGAAAAACTCAAAGTGGTACCTGGAATTAGGCATTTTCACAGCACACCAACATGAACACGCTCAGAGCATTTAACATCCTTCCAACAATGGCTGCACATTGTTGCTGAAAAGATGGGTGAAAAGACAGGTAAAAACACAGCATGACAACTGCAGAGTATGATGGTGCTGAAACCATTGCCTGGGAAGCCCAGGAAATAGATTAAATGTTGTCAAGATTATGGAAATGTCACTGCTGTGCTCTAAAAGCCTCCCTCAGTTACATCTGAATGATGATGAAAGATACATTACAGCCTATTAATAAAAATGTACCACACAGTTACAGAAAATTTTAAGGAGTCTCTCTCAGAAATACTAAATTGTTCATCCAACCCTTTATTCTTCTTTTTACAACCTTCCCTGAAGCAGTGCCATCTCACCTGGTATGGTGCATGAAGGTGTGTCTACATTTACCTCTGAGAAAGCCTCAAACTCTCACATCCACTATTTAAAGCACCAGTACCAAGTTTTCCCAGGGTAAACACATGCACAAAAAGGCCTATTGCAGTTCACAGATTTTATGATGGAAATTCTAAGCTTGCAAAGAAAGGAAAAGGAATGTTTTCTGGCTGGGAAACAAGTTATGGTTTTTGGGGAGCATAAGTCTAGTACCACCTCCTTCTCCTTCAGGGTATCCTTCAAACATATTGCCTTAAAACATATTGCCCTTTCTAACCTCAGTGCTTACTCTGTGATTTTGAGTGCAGAGCTTAAAGAATCTGGCATATCCACCCCAAACAATGCTCCTCTTTGTTTACATGTCTTTCTACATTGCTGATGCAAGGAACTCTTTAATAGGCAATTATGAAAAATACTGGCTACCAAAAGCGTTCTGTGGAGCTTGTACTGCCTAATGCTCTTGAGCAGAGGAACTTTTAAAATTCATTTTTATGCTGTATGAACATCATATAATTTTTTAACAAACACCACCAAATCACAGACTGACTAAACAGGCAGGAGAACTCTCAGCTTTAAAGTGCATATTAATAACTAGCATAACAGTTGTCAAAGTGAGTAATTGGAGTTTTATAGTACTGTGTACTCTAAAAGTAGTCCAAATAATATTTACATGATAGACTATAATAAAGAAATGGTTCTAAAGGGGACATAATAAGTAATGAAGAAAATAAAATGAAGTTTGTAGGCCCTCCTATTGTTATAGAGTAAAAGGGGGGGTTCTAAATGGATCTTTATGATTCATCATGTGAACTCTCACTGACTTTGAAAGAATGTCCTGATTTTTAGTAGGTAATTGTAAAAAAGGAAATAATTTTCAATGACTTCACCAAGCAAGCATTTTAGTTGCTAGTTTGAAATATGCTATATTATACCTGAATTTTCAGGAGGTACCACCTAAACATATTACTAACCAAGCTTAAAAAGGAAGCATGGAAGGGATAGTACAATGTGCAATAAAAGAACTTGTATAAAATGCTAAACAAATCAGTGAAATACAGAAAAAGCTGTGCCCTAACTATTTTCCATTCAAACAGTGACCAATTGCCTTGACTCCCAAATCCAGCACCCTTGCATCAAATCCTCTCAGTCACAAACATCCCAGCCTTGGGTGTGGTCACACACCCAGCAGCTTCTCCTCTCTCTGCAGCAGAGCTAAGCCCCAAAGTCAACAACCCTGTGGTGTATTTGCTCCAGGACAAGATGCCAAGCCCCTGCAGCCACAGAGACTCCCTGTTAACACTTCACTGCTTTCAGCCACACATGGGTTATTTCCTGAGCCCAGTCTTCAGCCCATCACTGGGCTTACTTTCACTCGTGTTTGTTGGGTTGACTTTGCTTTTTCTCTCTGTTCTGCTAATATCATCAGTTGCCTGCCTCAGTTCTCTGCTTATTTTCATGCTTGCAGAGCCTTATCTTTAATATCCTGATGAATTCCATCAAGCTGTTTACCTTTCTGCTGGGCCATTGCTGGGGCTGTTCAATACAGATCCCTGCAAGGTGGCACTGACCACAGCTGCTGCTGGAGTTACAGAACCTTCTCCCATTTTGTTTTTTTTCAATCCAATCCTTTTTTGCATATGCACCTAACAAACTGTTTGGCTTCACAGGCAGCTGGACACACAAATCTCCTTTTCTCTAGTGGCATTAAGGGCTTAATCCACTTACTTTTGTTACATTACTGTCCCACAGCCACCTCCAGGACTGCAATTTCTGACACTTTCCCCCCTCAGACTACTGCTCAGTTGAAACTAATTCCATGAGCAATGCTGATGAAAAGAAAAAACATGCACTACCAAAAGCCCCCATCATGTTAAAATAATTTTTAAAAGCATGGAGGAATGAAAAGGCTCAGAAAAGCTAAAGTCAAGCAAGGAGAGGTAGCTCCATGTCAGTCCTGTGTGTCTAGCATAATTAATGGACAGCCAAAAGTCAACTCCAGTTCACTTTTCTTACAGCTCCACCAATAACTCACCAACAGGAAACTCCTGATACAGCCACTGCTTTCCTTTACACACTGGAAATCTACTCCAGAGGATGGAAACAATCTCTGCTAGGTGTTTCTGGATTTGCATGCTCATCAAAACAGGCTTAGCAGCCCAAGAAACATGGCCCTGAATCATAGTTCAACCCCATATAATTAATTTGCTATCCCACATGCCTCCCTCAACTGAGGACAGAATACTCAATTAAAAAGTGGAAAAGGTGTCAGCTGGGGAGGTTGTGGGAGGAAAAAAAACCCATAACATGAAAATCCTGCCTCTTAAACTAGAAACTGTGTGTCTGTGGTTAACAGTTGAAAGAAAGATTCCAGTATTCCCTTAGGAGAAATGAATAATATATATATTATTTCTTCTGAAATGTGTACTGTTCTCACATTTAGAAACACATAACACCCACTCCCCACACACCAAAACTGACACTGAGTTCAGAGTTAGTATTCCAGGCTGGCCAAGGATGCTCAGCAGCAGGGGTCACAGCATTCCATCCACTCCAAAAGATCAGGACATCTGCGATTCCCACAGTGCCCTGGGACCAGGAATTAAAGCCTAATTCCTGATTTAGATGAGTACAGGGTTGGTGTGGCACTCTTGACTGGAGAGGGCAGCAGAAAGGGGAGAGGAAATCGAGCTGTGGCCCATGGAGTAAAGCTGACAAACACCAGCTGGCACTGACCACATCCTTGGCATTGGCCCACCTCCTGTGAGTTGTAAAGAAACTGTGCTTTGAAGCCAAGCTGTCAGAAGGCTGCAAGTTCCTCTACCAACTTTCTCCTCCTTGGAGTTTTTAATCTATATATCCAAACAGGATTCATTACAGCCTTGAGTGTTTTCTAAGCAGCTCCTTCTCATAAATCCTTGTTACTGAGGCATTATTTTTTCCTGATGGATGCCTCCTACATTGTGCATTCCTCACCCCTTCCATCAGCAGGGGTTCAGCCAACTTTGAAGCTGCCCTTTTCAGAGATCTGATGGAGTCTACTAATCCTGTAGTGATAATCTTAGTATTTAAAATATACAAGATAAACAACCAGGCTGGGAAGCAAATTTGCAGATGTTTCAACAGCCACAACATCCAGAGTGCCTAGTGCTCACCCCAGGGGTGGCAAGGATTCATCTGATGTTATTCACATCACGACTGCTTTGCTTTATACTGTTTTTCAAGACCAAGGCACCCTTCCCCCTCTCTCCTCCTAATCTGAGGGTGTTTGAATACTGATAAATGCCCCTATTTGTGTGCAGATCAGGAGTTTTTATCACGAGCAAACACAAACCTTTACTCACAGTTGATCTCGAAGTTACAAAATTACCACCAATTCCACATTTAATCCAGAGATGGGCAAGCTGTTGACTAGCCACAACTTTTCAATATGCAGAATGACCTGAGGCTTGCAGTTGTTTGGGTCCACTCAGCAGTTACACATCACTAGAGAGCAGACACAGCTTTCATTTTGGCCAAGGGGACAAACACAAGTACCTGTTAACAAAACTGCTTTTTCCTTGCCCACACTGACCCCTATATCAATACCTGTAAAGGTCTGCTCTACTCACACCTTTTTCTTAAGGATGTAGGAGTCACCATTTCACTCAGCAAAGTACATGAGGGTAAAGAAAAAAACTATTAAGCACAGCTTTGAAAATTATTACAGCCTAACATTCTACACATTAATATGTATTGAATAAAAATCAATGACATTTTTATTACCACACACAGTGCACAATGGATTTCTTTAAAACTTGAAATCTGAATGGCATGATTTAGAACTATCACTCTGCTACATTTTCACTATAAATTGCTAAGAACTCTCAGTTTTAACTCCCTGTTAATACATCTGACTAGGAATAACTACTGAATTCTCGGGGATTACAGCATCAATATCAAGGCTTTTTATGGGCTTCTCCTCCTCTAAAAATGAAAAGTCCCAATAAAATCTCTAGCACCCCTGTGCTTTTTAAGCTGAGATTTGTCTTTTCTGCCTCAGTTTAAAAAGGAATGCTATTGTTAAGAGCGTGCATAATGACTCTGTTTTAAGGCTTGTGCTTCAAATTAACAGATTAGCATTCTTTTTAAAATATGCCAAGTCAGGCCCCATATAATGTAGATTGATTTATCTGTGACACAAAGCCAGTTAAACCCACTAGACTGGACTCACAGGTGAAGCCAGTTCAGCAAGTAAAAGAGCAATCTGCTTTATAAAGTTGCCATATTTCCCATTTTCCTTGGAAACAACAGTATTTTGCTTTAAATAAAGGAAACTAGTGCTGTAATGACCATGGATGCTGATGGACTGCTCTGAAACCAAAACCATCAACATTAGCTCAAGGACTTTCTCTCTGCATAAAGAATTCCTGTTAGAAGCAATCAACTCAGCCTGCTTCTCTGCAACCAGTGGCAGTCAGCTGGCTCATCATGCCTGTGCACATGAAATTATTCATCAAGAAAACACACTTTTCTCCAACAGAAACATGGCCTGCTTTGGTGGCACTGCTGTTCATTCACTGTCAGATCCAGGAGCACCACAGAGCAACACAACCCATGGCAGGGCCTGTGACATTGCTTCAAAAACACATGGTAGGATGCTGGAATCTGAAATAAAAGCCTGTCTGTGTCCCTCAGAGAGAGAGAAAGGAACTAAAATATATTAAACCACATAGACATGAAGTAAGAGTGTAAGTTCTTGTTTTCAGTAAGTAGAAATATAGCTTAAGTGCCTTAAGAGACTGTGTTAGTAAAAACCCCAAAGCCTAACATTCAGCTGTGTTACCCTTTACAGAATTAACTTAGTCCTAGACATAATGAAAACATAGCTTGCATTTCTAGATAGCACAGATAAAGCTATTCACATAAACAGGTAATACTTTATGTGTAGGTTTTAGGTAAGGACTGACACTGCTCTCATAAATTAAGAATTAAGTTTAGATTGGTGTAGAAAGAATGTTTAGCTGCTTGGATGATTTATGAATAAAATCCCCTGTATTGGGGTGAAACACCACCACAAAGAAGAAAGGCAGCACCATCATCATCATCATAACACCTGGAGAAGAACTGCTGCAACTGCTTCTGCTGCCATCCAGACCAACAGGACTTTGCACTGGGAAGCTGCTGCTGCTCAGAATTTGGGACTTTATAGCAAAAGCTTTTAGCATGGACTATAATACCCTGAACTCTTTGCCTTCCAGACTGATGCATTCATAAAATAAACATCTTTGTAGCAACCAACAACTGCTCTTGTCTCCTTGAGACCCCCAAGAAAAATCGTCAGCAGAATCCACATCGAATCTGCAGGTACCCAAACTTCCTGTGGGAGCTGGGTCACATAGCCAATACACACTGTAGCTCCAAACTTGAACATTCTACTCTGCAATAGGTTTTTATAAATAGAAAGAATACAGAACATGAAGGAATGTTCAGGAGTATTTTAAATAACTGTCAGGAGAAAACTTGTTTGAATATTGTGCTCTTCTTTTTCTTATTTTTTTAAAAAACACTTTTTGAATTCCACTGGTGGAAAGTGCTTGCAATTCACTTGAGTTCAGTTAAGTGTTTGCTGAAATGGAGCTATTCAACGAAAGAAATACCCATACCCACACATGACTGTGCCTGTAGACTGCACAGGTGGATTGTCTACATCTAAGGAGCTGCAGGAAGGTTTCTCTACTTCATGTCCTTCATTTTTACTTTATTTCCCAAATCAACATCTTTCTTCAGAAAATACTTTGATCTCTCTTTTTATACCTACCTGCTGTTTTGGAATGCCAGTCTTACCTGACAGTAATCATTTAGATTTAAGGAGCACAGAGCAGATACTTTGTTTAGGTGGTTGAGAACACTGGACTCCTTCCTATTCCAGCTTTGAGTCATTTAGGACAGCAAGCATTTGCTTTCTCAAGCCCCAGGGGTATTTCACAGTAGAGAGCCTTCAGGGACTGTACTTGGAGACCAAGTCTGACACTCTGAACCAGATTCATTCTTTTGAAATCTTAATGATTTTATGTTTCTCCTTTATGAAAAGAAAATTGTGTATATTGAAGGGAGCCCCAGCCTCTGCCCAAGCACCTCTCCAAGGGGAACAACCCCATGCACATAAGGGACAGTCAGCCTAAGGTTCAGCACTGGACACTGGCAGAAGAGAAAAACCAAACACTAAAACTGAAAGAGGGGAAATTTAGATTATCTATATGGAAGACATTTTTCCCTGTGAGGGTGCTGAGGCCCTGGCACAGGGTGCCCAGAGAAGCTGTGGCTGCACCATTCCTGGAAGTGTCCAAGGCCAGGTTAGACAAGGCTTGGAGCAACCTGGGATAGGGGAAGGTTCCCCTGCCATGTCAGGGGATGGAGCTGGATGAGCTTTAAGGTCCCTTCCAACCCAAGTAATTCTCTGACTCTATGATAACAAAATGGGACATAATAAAGAGATAAGAATAAAACTATCACACTGTGTTCCAGTATTTTGCTCTGTAACAAGTGCTTATGTGGGTTTCAGCTGAGGTTTTTCAACAAGTGGTGGCATTAAAGCATCTTTTGGACCTGTTTGAGATGGGAGTGCATGAAAGATTTGTAGCAGGATGTGTTTGGAAATATGCATCCATGTCTTTGTATGAATGTATTACCTACATTCATGCACACCTACAGTTAAAAATCTTTCCTTTAAAGCCTAAACCAAAACAGTCACACTTCACTCTGCCCTGGCATGTTTATGTAAATATAACATTTGAGACATTTATTAGAACACTAGTAATGGCCATGATGCTGTTAACTCCAACACAGATTGTAGCTACTCATCACTTGAGTTCTAAATATGCAGAATTTATCTTTGTGGAGCATAGCAGGGAAGAAATGCAGCCAATGCTCATAAATATAGAGGAAAATTGAAGGCAGATAAAGAGCAGAGCATAAGGAATTTCTTTGAGTATGCCTGATGCTGCTTTTGGATTTATCACTATTATTTTACTGGAATAGCATACTGTCTGAACATCCTACACAAATTGTATCAATCTTTAGAAAACCCCATTTGATTACTGGGGAAAAAGCTCATATAAAACTAATGTCCTGCTCCTGTCACAGGTTTATACAGGATCCCCTCTTACACAATACTATGCCCAAAAGTTCTTCTTTGTGAATAACTCATCAGTCATCTCCCAGTCATTCTTCATGTCACCAAATGAAGTAGAGAGAAACTCTGGAGTATCTTGCAACTCCTTTTCATTCTAGTCATCATCCCACTGCCAGCATTTCCCCAAAGGCCATTCTAAGAAGAAAAGCTCAGCAGATAAGCTCCAAACTCACCATTCACTGCTCTCTTCTGTACCCACAGCCAAAGGAATCTCATCCACTCCAGTGGCTGTAAAGGAGCCAAGTGTGAAACCAGCAGCATCATCAGCTCTGCTGACAATGGGGCTGTGTTTGGCTACACAGCAACTTTCCCCCATGTCCACAGTCTCAGATGTGACTGGATGAGAAAAGCAGCTCGTGGCCATGGTGAGGGTGCTGCTGAGAGCAACCCCAACTCTCCAACTGCTCTTTTATTAGGATTGTTTTGTAGTACAGTATTGCCCACCTTGGGGAAAATGATAATTTAGTAAAAAATAGCTCTTCCTTCTTCCAAATTTCTGTATGGTAGGAAATTCCAGAATTTACTGCTTTATCTATGCAGCTTCTAAATGTTAAAGAAACTTGTCTTCCAACAGCTGCTGAAATTCCAGAACAGAATAGGCCAAGCATCTGGGGAAATGATGATCCAGCTTAAAAATCTCTTTTTCCTCATTCAGTCACAACCCCCTTCCTTTCCCCATTCCACCAAATGGCCAAAGCTAAGTACCAGCACTCTGGCAGGTAGTGGATCCTGCTGACTTTTGTACCTTTTAGGTCTCACAGAGTCTGAAGCTCATTAGAGGTCAAGAAAATTTGAAAAAAACCCAAAAAACCCAAAAAACCAACAAAAAACTCCCACAAACAAACAAACAAACAAACAAACAAAAAAATCAAATAAAAAAACAAGGAGAGAAGGCTCCAATATTTCTGGTTTTCCCCCTGCCTGTATCATGAGGGAGAGAGGGATTGCTTCTATTCCACTTCAAAAATATATGTATTTGAAGTATTTAAGCAATCAGCAGCACAAAAAGGCTGCTGGAACCTTGGTAGAGTATATACAAACATACTGATACAGCTATAGGTTTCGGCTTGCTTTCTTAGTGATACCCTTCTTCTCACTGGAAGTTTCCTGGAAACTGCTCTCCCTTTTTTAAAAATCCATTGATTACAAGTTGACTCAAACATCCCAAAGTTTGGAATTTGCAGCCCTGATCTGCTGGTTGATCCAGGAACTGAAAGCAGAGAGAATTCACCCAGAGCTGAAGTGAGACAGCACTGATCCTAGCCTGCATCCAAGTTATTCACATGCAGAGGACATCACTGCCATGAGGCAGGGAAAGCATATCCATGGGAGATGGGACAGTTTTCAAGCAAGGATATCATCTCTTCAATCTGCTCCTTGTTTCTTATCCCTGCTGTGATTGAGACTCACACATATTAACAACTATGTGAAATAATACTTTTTAATGCAGAAATAATACTTTTTGCCTTTCTTTTTTTTTTCCCCTTCATTGGTCCATTAGGGGCAGGGAAAGATGTGATTTACTTCTGAAATTTGCACATATTTTTTAAGGAAGGCTATTCACTCAAGCAGAGCTATGCCCATGGATAAGACACCGCTGAACTGAAAATATCCCCATGGCTGATTCAAGCCTGCTGGGAACTTAAGAGGAGATGGGTTTGACCACTGGCATGCTGCTGAACTTTTCTTTTGGAATTACACATCTTCCTTCCTGTCCACAACATCACTTCAGTTTCTCTGCTTCTGACCAACCAGCCTGCAGGACCTGCATACCCTGGGCCATGTTCCCAGCATTATTTTCTGATCAGCTGGCAGATGAACATACTATATCACCAAAAGCAGGGATTGCAGTGTCTTGTCTCCACTTCAGCATGACCTACACTGTCACCAGGCCTACAGATTCTAAACTTGCAGGATTAATATGAGCAAAAGAAATGGCAACAAATAAAACTACGTCCTCCATCCTGTTGCTTCCTTCTACTTTTCTGCTGTCACCACTGCTTTTCATTCATGTTATGGTGCTTCACAGCTTTTGTGTCTTCTCAGACATATCGGTACTACCTAATTTCAGTGACATAGCTAAACATTATTGGATTTATGACAAATAGAGAACTATGAGTTAAAATCCAACTGAACATTTTAAAAGGTGTCCAACACTGGTGTATTGCTTTGAAATACTCTGTTTCCAAAGGACACACTATGTCACAGACAGAGTATTGGGAGTCCAAGACAAATTGTTTGAGGAAAAAGTTCACACTTTTCATTAAAAAGGCTGATTGCATTTCAGAGTTTTCCTTTAGGCATTACTAGAAAAACTTTGTATCATTGACAAATCAGGGATTACATCATGACTGAACCAGGTTTAACCAAAGCTTGGCCCTTGTCCTGATGATGAAGCTGTATTTGTTCTCAGATTTCTGCATAAATGCCACAAGTCTTTAATATGAGAAACTATTAGCTCTGCTGAGAAATGTACCACAACAGGCAAACACAGAGTTACCTCCTCACAACCCTCTGCCAAAGAAAAGCTCAATCAGAACTAGCCAGCACCTGCTCTTCACATTATCCCATCATCTTTCCCTGCCTGTTTTATCATTTGCTCAATCTCAGATAACTACAGAAATTATTTTTGACATTATCTTCTATTGATGAAACAGCCAATATGTCTGCAAAAGATCTTGTTCACCAGCAAGTGGAGATGGTGTCATTAAAAATTTACATCAGATTGAAAAAGAAAGTATGAAGCTTTTCAACAAAAGTACTGATAAGATCTGAATGAGTTTCTCATTTCTCCTAGCAAAGGACAGTCTAAAAACTCAGAATTTTACCTAACCTAACTGCTAATGAGCAAGCATATGTGAACAGAAATCTTGTGTAAAGTCATGTGGAACTCTCACTCTCTGTCTCACCCACAGCTGACAGGAGCCAAAGCAGCTGGATTTGCTTTTCTGTGTCCAACTCAGTACTCTGAATCAGAATTCAAATTCTAGCTCAGACCATGAGCCATGAGCTGATCGCAGCTGGAAACTATTGCTACAGACACTGAAGTGTCCTGTCACATGGCAGGAGGAGCCACACCACCCTCTGCCTCCAAGCTTGGCACAAACTCATCTTGCTGGCAAAAAAAAAATTCCCAGCCTTGATTTCACAAGTGTAGTGCTGGAGAAGAGAGCATCACCACAGAAAATCATTCCAGGGATTAATAACCTTCATTAGACATGCACTGGCATTTTGCTGCTTTGATGTCTCTCAGATTTCACCCACTTCATACCTCACAGACACCCAACTCTCCTTTTCAGTCTGCTGGACTTAGTGCCATCCTTAGCCAAACTTTGTCTCCTTACCTGTGTACTTCTAGAGGAGAATCTGACTCTACACCTTCACTTTCAGCCAAAATAAGCTTTAGCTGGTTGAGTTCCTAAACTTCATTCCAAGACACAAGGTACTATTTCCAATGGCTCTTCTCTAAAGCCTCTCCAACACACATTACTGGGAAAACAGTCAGTCAGGGTCTACATTCTTCAACTCTATCCACTACCACTGCAACCAGGGAAAAAAGAGGCAAAATATCTCTACTTTACAGAGAGGAGATTCAAAGGAAGCTGAACTAAAAAAGAGAAGGCATGGCATGGGGAATGAGTTTAGTATTAGCCCCCCTTTTCCCACTAGAAACTGAATTTAGTTTTTTGAAACTACCACCCAAAGGTATAAATAATTTACATGACATTTTCCCACCCTGTTACTTTACATCATGGAAAAAAAAATTATACTAATATTAAATAATTTGGTCTGATGGCTTGATTTCCTAACGTTCTCTTCCTGCACAATTGCTGCTATTTGTGGTAATGCTTCCACCCTTGGTAAATGCTGAGGTACAACTTCCACACATAGCACCAAAGTCAGGACTTTGTTAATTCCTTAAAACCTACATATCTTTTTCAATTACTTTGACTTGTTTATCAGTGTGTTTGCTACACACTGGTAAAGTAGCAGATTGAACACTCGTATTTCCATTCCTGGAAAAACAAATGAAAAGGACTGACAGACAACTATCCTATCACCACAAACAAGTTATCTGCTAGCTTTGATCAAATGCTGGAAAAGCTGTTGGAGTTTAACTGAGAAGTAAACATAGATTTGGTGTGTAAAACAAACATTTGGTGTGCAAATTCTCATCTGCATTACATGTTCTATGCTCCAAAGCAGACGAGGGGAGGGGATATGCTACTCTAAAAAACTCCAGCCAAGAGCTTCCCTTTTCCTGTTGGAACTGAAGCTCCTTCACACCTGAGTAAGGTCACAAGGAGTAAGCCAGATTGCAGAGAGTTAAGTCTGGCCTGGGCTCTCAACTCAAATACATTTGCTATGTAAATTTTTTCAACTGAAAGAGAGTTACAAATCCTACATTGCACAGGTAGATTGGAATTAAGATCATAAGCTTTAGTTCTGACTTATTATATATTAAATATTAATGAATTATTAAGAAACCATTCACTGAGGTTTAAACAACCCTACATCTTCCATATTTCTAAAGCTCTACAAATGTATATTTAATAGTAGATAATTAATTTATAACAACATTAAATCTAAATTAAATCCTTATTTCCAGCCATGAGAGAAACCCATTGGAGATTGGTGAGATATATACACTGTTGCTTTATAATAAGGTCACTTCTCCATGGCACAGTTTTATTTCTGCATTGTATATTATTTGTGTAGCCAAATCAATACAGACACAGAACACAAGGGTGATGAGAAACAAAAGCAACGACCTCTGCAATGGCACTGTGTGTTGTTTTCCATTCTAAAAAACCATTTATTAATTTGCATTTTCTACTGCTTCTTTTCTTCCAGCAGTGACCTATCACATTTGGCCTTTACCACTCATCATTTTTTCTGCCCATAGTTTCAGTAAAGATAATTTAGTCAGTTTTCCAAACAAAGAATTTTTCTATCAAAAACGCTGCTGAGAAACTTGGGCAACAAGTACCAACAGTATCAAGATCCTGCAAGACCTTATTGCTCACATTCTACTCCTTTGTATAACACATTTCTAGGAACATCAGATTTCTGACCTTACTCTATCCTACGCTCTTCTCAACAGAGTCATCAAACTAGTGGAGTCACAGAACAGATTTTAAGCAGCATTGTGTGAGAATTGCTTCCAGTTCTTGCACTCTCCCAACCTTAACAGTTAATTTCTCTCTGTAACAGCATACCCTACTAAATCCTTCCATACCATGAGTCCATGTCAGCCAGCCCTGCTGAACAAAGCAGATGAAGCACAAACCCTCACTGATCACAGGCAAATCTTTCTGAACGTGGTACAGAACAGAAGCTTTAACACAATGAGCCATCTGTTAACTGTGGTCAGACCTCTGACTGAAAGAGAGGCAATTTATGTTAGACATGAGGAAGAAATTCTTCCCTGTGAGAGTGGTAAGGCTTTGGCACAGGTTATCCAGTGGAGCTGTGGCTGCCCCATCCCTGGAAGTGTCCCAGGCCAGGTTGGATGGGGCTGGGAGAAACCTGGGATAGTGGAAGGTTTCCCTGCCCATGGCAGGGGGGGCTAGAAGTGGATGAGCTGTAAGGTCCTTTCCAACACAAACCATTCCAGGATTCTATCTGTACAACAGGAAAGAAAGAAGGAATGTCCACCTACACCCTTTCACAGGAAGACCAGTCTTAAAATGTGGAAGTGGTAAAAAAATGGAGGAGGTCACAAGATCACTGCAGTGACTTTCATTCATGTCACAGGGGTACTCCAAATGTTCTCCTCCTAGAGCTCCAGGCAGGGAAATAATGCCATGGCAAGAATTAAAGTATCCTCAGCAAAGGCCTGGCTTCAGAACCAGTTAAGTAGAGGCAAGTTCTCCCACAGAACTGGGATTTCTCTATCAATCTCTTTCATGAACCTGAAAGGAGGTTGCAGCCAGGTGAGGCTAGATCCAGCAACAGGACAAGAGGACACAGGGGAGGTTTAGATTGGGCATTCAGAAGTTCTTCACAGAAAGGGTGAATGGGCTGCCCAGGGAGGTGGGGGAGTCACCACCCCCAGAACTATTTGAGAAAAGACTGGACGTGGCACTCAGTGCCATGGTTTAGTTGATAAGGTGGTGTTAGGTCATAGGCTGGACTTGATGATCTCAAAGGTCTTTTCCAACCCAGCTCATTCTGTGATTCTGTGAATTTATCCTGTTTGATGATGTGTAAGATCTATGCAACCCACAGAGGAAGGATCTGAAACTGCCTGTTTTTCTAGTCTGGATTCTTAAAAAATAAACCTGTTTCTTCAACTGCTCTGTTCCAATACAGCTCCAGAAAGCTCCATATTAAGAGTCTCTCGAGAGTAGCACCTTTTATCAACCAATAGCTTAGCTGGTTCTCATAGATCTTATTTTCCCTCTTATTTTATACAGAGATCCTCTGCTCCTCCAGAACAACTATAATTATTCTATAAAAACAGAGAGCATATGGAGTGCTTTCCTCCAAGCAACGAAGCTGAGCTCCGTGAAAGCCATCAGCATAAGCAGTTTAATAGAGGTGGTTTCCCTTCCCCACCAACTACTGAGAGCTGCTGTGAAATTCTGTTGAAGTCATACTGTGACAGGCTACAAAATAGCTATGAAAGGATTTGCCTGCATTACATAGGGCTTACTGTTAATTAGCTCTTGTACACAGGCACAGTAGATAAAACCAGCTTTTTTTTTTTTTGCCTTTGTTGAGGAAGTGATGATTTGTTGAGAGGACATCCTTTTTGGATACAATGCTAGCAATAGGATTGTAATTACAGTTAACATCTACACAACATGCTATGTAAGCACTTGACAATAGTGGGCCTGCCTAATTAGTTTCTGTTAGTTAAAAGGGAAATGTAAATGAAATTTTCTTGGGGCATAAACAGAGACACCAGCTTACTCGGACCAGGAACTGGTGCTGGTTCTTTCCCATCATATCCAACACATGCTCCTGATCATGTCTTTAGATATGCAATCTCACACACACCAGAAAACAGAAACTTCTCCTTTGATGATCTCTTCTATCCTAGTATTAAGGTGAATGAAGCCTAGCAAGTATAAACCAATTAAAATTCATACTTTAGGAAAATCTCTGTCCACAGTCTCACTCTAATAACTGCACTAGCCAGACTTTCTGGTGAACTTGAACCAGCCTTTCCTGACTGTCTAGAGTATTTTCTTAATGAACAGCAGAGCATTCTTTTTACAGTTTTTGAATCATCCTTTTAGACAACAGTTATCCCAATCTTGGGAGCAGACATCTTTTTGCTGATTGTTCCAGAATATGCTGGAATGTGCTATTGTGTGCTATTCCAGCCACAAAAAACACTGAATGCAGCTGCCAGAAAGTAGCAAAAGGAGGAGTGGCATTGTAATAAGAGGCAGGAAAGGAGGATGGATAACTCCTTTGGGCATCCTGGGAAATTCCAGCCTTTTTCTGCTTTCCATCTTTGCTTTGGCAGTCTCCATGAAAGACTGGTATGGAAAGTGGAACCAAAACCAAAGCCCTACAGGAATAGTCCATACACAAAGCTGCATGAGGAGCTGTTCTTTTGGACAGAACTCTATTGAACCTAAAGATTTAAAAACAAAACAAAACAAAACTATGCAGAAATAAATGCATTGCCAAAAGTAAAGTTGTTTTCCCACAAACTTGAAAGGACTAAAGATAAGCAGAAAAACTGCAGTTTCACCAGTCTTTTGGAAAACAAGCCATGTAATGCACATCTGATTCATCTTTATTAAATATAACAGAAAGAATTCCTTTGCTATTCTACCAGACTCTTATAAAAGCCCTCAAGTCAATGGATCATGGCATAAACAATTTGCAAACTAAAAAACTGGAAAGAAAAGCAACACTGCTATGAAAATGGAAATAAAGAATATATTGTTTGGGTAAAAGTCCTGCTCTCACTTTCAGCTGCCTGAACAGCAGAAAACCCTGTCCCCTTCTACTCACTTGTAATTCACATAAATGGAAAAAACCTCAAGTCAATAGATAAGGGTCAGACTGATTATTATTTACTGTAAGATTTAAAAATCTCAGTCGGATGCACAGTTAAAGGGACATGAAGAAGGTTCTATCTAAAGTTAAACACATCAATTTTGGATTTACAACCCACTGTAACAAAACATGTCACTTTGCCAGTGCAGTTTTGCCCATTTTAAGCCCAAACAGAATAAACCATTTTCACAATTAAAAAAAAAAACCAACAAAAATGAAACCACAATTTCATAAATCTAATATAGAGGTATGAAGTTTCCTTCTTTGCCTTGAAAGTGAAAGAATACATACTGACATTTAAACACAGAAATTGTCCTAAAATAAATACAGCAAGGCTGAAACAAACAAAAAAATATCCATCAGATCCAAAGGAAATAGGAAACATTTGAGGGCCTTCCCCCTCAGACTGAATGAAGCAGGAGTAAAACTGCTGAACAGGATAAAAGAACTCCTCTCATTTCTGTAGCTTGATAAGACCCTTAAACATAAGGAAATAATAATAATACAGTTTCTGTATTTGTGCCTTGAGTAAAGTTGATTAAATTGGGACCATTAAAAATGAGGCAGCTCTGTTTGGATGAGCCCATCTGAAAATGAAGCCTCACAGAAGGATCTCAAACTGGATATCCCAGAAGAGAAAGATTAAAACAAAACACTGAAATACTGAAAAATTCATCTTCTGTTGTGTAATCGTTGGTTAATGAATTAAGTCAGAACTGATACTGATTTAATAAACAAATGTACCATTTGATAGCATTTATAGTGCACTGTTTTTCAAGGCCAAATATGTTCTCCCTCATAAGCTAGAAATAGGCATATTCACATTACATACACAATTAGGAAGGAAAGGCAACCTTAAAACCTTTTGAAAACGACAAGAAAAAACCTCAGATTGAAATACTTAATGAGGTGGGTTTGATTGAATTTATGCATTTTTCATCTAGTCTTGGCTCAGGAGAATAATCCCAAAGCCTAGAAGTCATATTAGCCAGTTTGAATTTAAGAATGAACAACCTCAATGGCAATGTAGGGCTTTCATGAAAAAGAATGCAGAGTAAAGCCTACATTAATTGGTTTCAATTGTCATTACTGAAAAATAAAATTGCTGCAGGGTTACAATTTTTCTTTTAAACAGAAAATGAAAAAAAAATCAAATAATAGTATTATGTGAATTATGGAAGAAATTTGGTTTTGTTAAGACATTTACTGTTTCATGGGAAGGCATATGGAAGAGAGGTTTATTTGCTTTTAAATTTTGTCTTCAACAAAACCAATAACCAATAAAGGGAAAACAAGTGAATTTTAATTTTACTAGAATTTTCTAATAAAATTTAATCTGGAAACATCAATGTCCACCAGAAATTTCAGAATTGAATCCTTATTGATTTAAGCTAAAAATAAAAACAATAAACCCCCAGCATCTTCAGCCGAAATGAGCAGAATATTTAATCGGCTTTCAAACCGAAAAGCAAATTTGGATTTAGCAAGGCAGGACAAGCTTTATTTCCCCCACAAACATGTTTTTGTGTTCAAACTGGATAATATGGCATTCCTGTGGCAGGCAGGGCATGAAGGATGGGCTGGGGATGTTACCTAGCGTGCTGTGGCAGCGTGGACTGCCGTGTCCATGGATAGAAAATGCAGTCATGACTAGCGGGGCCTCTACACCTGCAGGCAATTACAGAACAAACCACGTCATTGCCACGCCCCAGGACATGCACAGGCATGCATCCTTGTCCACACGTGCAGGATGGAGACACACAGGCAGCCAGCACCCAGCCAGTACCTATCCATCAGCCCAATGCAGTCCTCCAGGTGTGGCCCTATGCACCTGCAGCACATCCAGAGTGGAAACAGGGAGAGAAAGAGAGACGTGTGTTATTTACACAGCTGACAAGCAGGAATCCCCTTGGTGGTGTTAATTCTAGCTGTTCTGCTCTCTCTAAGAGAGAGAGAGAGAGAGACCTATGTCACCAAAAAATTATAGCTTTTATCATAAGAGGAACAATAATAGCAACAGCACTCCAAGGCAGGCCGTATCTTGGCTCACTTAAGGTAGGTTTCACCTGCCCACGTGGGAGTCCTGACAATGGAGTTGCTTTTCCTGCATGTTTTTATGAGTCATCAAACCAGTGATTACTGCACAAAAGCTGTTAATTTACAAGTTGAGACTTCCAGGAGCACAATCCAGAATCTGCTTTTCTTTCTGTAACTGATGCAATTGTTCATTCTGTTCTAAGCTCCCAGCCGGGGCAACTGCAGATGTATTTTGGAGGCTGACTATACTTTTTTAACAGGGAAGCTCAAAGATCAACTTCCAGCAACAAAAACCATAGCAAAATGGTGTCAGATATTTTATTCTGCTTTCCTTAGATGCTGCCAAAAGTTCTCCACCTGCACAATCAACAGGTGCTCACCTAAGTCATTGGAAATGCAAGGAATCACTAAATGCAGCACCACTGAAACACAGCCATGGAAAAGAGTTTGCAGAACACAGGCATGTGTGGATTTCCCTTGCCCCTATGAAGAGCAGGACAGGTTTCCTGGTCCCCTGCATTCAAACAGCAAGTCAAATATACATTTACACAGCAGTCAGGGTTCTCAGAGACCTAAAGTTGAGCTTTTAGGGTTAAAACAACCTGACCCCCTTCAGTGCTGCATGTGAGCTAGGCACTCTAGCCATGGGGAGTATCTAGCCCTCGGCATTTAAGGAAACCAAACCATTTATTTCAGCTTTTTAACAAGATCTCAGAGCCATTTTTAATAAAAGACCCTTTGGCCGTACATTTACTACAGGCAGGAGAGGTGATCTGACACATCAGTAGACTGCAACTTACTTCTGTTGAGGCATTTTAAATTTAAAGTGTGATCCTCAACTCTTTTAAAGTTTGCTGGTTTTCAGATTGGCTTTGAAGGAAGGATATACATGTTAAAAAAAATCTGAGAGTTCAAATAAGCTCCCATGAGATCTTCTTTCTGCTTCACCATCACTAGCCACTCATCAGCTTTTGCTGCATTTAAATTGGTATCACTTTGCCATTATAAAATGAAGTCAGTGAAGTCCCTCTACCTGCTCATCAGCAGACCAAGTAAACCTTACCCTGTGTTTGTTTTCTTGAATTTTTATTTTTATTTAAGACATTTACTCTGACATGCAAACACAAACTGGAAGGATTTCCTCGGTGACTGCTTCCTCCAGCATATGTGCAGACATAAAAAAGGTGTTAAGTATCCAGATAATGCATAAGTGTAAGGGGTTGATTCAAATACAGTTCAAAAACTTAATACAGAGAACTTTTGGAATTTTAGCTGTCCTGGGCATTAGGACTTTGGAATTCAGGACTGCATGAATTCTAACCCATCTTGAACACATCCAATGTTTCTTCCTTTCATGGCATTCTCAGCAATTTGGAGAAAACAAACTCAGCAATGAAGGAGGCTGCAGAATTGCTCAGATTGTCCATTTCCTGCCATTCCAAGAAAAGCTGAGCTTAGACCCTTGCTATAAATAAAAAGATGGGCATCTTCAAATTAAAGGTCTCAGAACCTGCTACTAGTTCAGAGAACTGGCAGACTGACATCAAGAGCCTGTTGTATCGGAGTCTCTTCACATGGACATTTGGAGAGCAGCATTGAATCAAAACTTTTACTGTTCAGGCCTCACCCAGTGCAAGTTGAAGTGTCATTGATTTTTATTTCAAATTGTAATCTTCTTCAGTGGACTTGGCATTCCCAAAGAGAAAACTCTGTCCAGGTGCAATTCCAGTACTCCTAGTTGAACAGTTCCCAGTTTTCCTCCCTGAGTGGCTGTCCTGATTACATGCAGGGAAGTACAACACTCTGTGAGTCATGGCAATATTTATTAACAGGGTATTTTGTACCACCAAGTCATCAGGTATCTTTCCCCAGGAAGGAACTCCCTTCATTTCAGGCTTTTTGACCCATATAAGCCTGACACAATCATACATCATGCTGGTAACCCCGTTCACACACAGTGTTCTTTCTTCTTGGAGCCTGGATGGTATTTTCTTTTCCAAGTTGGCTCTGTAAAATGAACTGATTAATTGATACATGCCAATTTTTTAATTATATATTTAGTACCTTACAAAAGTTCAATACAGCTTATCCAGAAAATGGGACTTGGAGCTCATCCTAGCTTAACAGATAATCATCCTGTGAAAGGAAATGTGGAGTTTTGAAAATCGCAGTAACAACAGTTTGGTTTTTTTTTCCCAAAAACAATCCAGAAATATTGTAATTATATCAGCTTTCTTTAAGATTGAAAGGTGGGATCTTAACTGCACAGATATGGGGTAGCAAAGCTATTCCCTGCCACATGAATTCTTAAAAATGTTGGTCACTGGAAATAAACAAAACTGATTTTACAGTGGTGTAAGTGGATTATCTCTGGGCAGGAGAAAACCTTTTTTGTGGTGGTCACCCATCTATTGTTATGGATAAAGTCAAACAACTCTACCCAAGGACTACTGAGCTAACAGGTGAGAGGAACTCATGGTGAGAGGAACAAAGCTCAGCTGGAGCAGGAGCTAGGAGGAAATTTCACAAAACAAAAGAGTAACAGTTTTTCTTATCCAGAGTGTGTTTGCAATATTCTTTCATCTGGAATTCAAACTTTCTTCCTAAAATACACCTAAGCTTTAGAGGCAACACAGTGCTTCTGCCCTGGAATCCCTTCAGGGCCACACACTCTTGCTGGAGCTCCCCTGACTTCTCTGGTCATGGCTTAGAAGGAAAAGAGCATTTTGGTGAGGAATAATGCCCTCCCTTCAAAAACTGTGTGACAAAACACATTTGTGTGATGAGGGGAGGTGTCCAATGAGATCTCCCATTTGTGTCCTGCCCAGCAAGGATGCAGGCTGTCACTTGCTATTGTGCAATCAGTATTTTATTCCTGTGGAAATGTTCAGTTTTGGCTAGCTCTGCAAGAAGAGGTGCCAAACTCTTTCCAGCTCTCTTGGATTAAGTGGGATAGCTGTCCCACATGCCTCAGATCTGCTCCAAACTGGCTCCAAGTAGCTGATACTTATCAGGGGGATGCAAGGGCAGGAGCACAGTTGTTGCACCCAAGGAAGTCACTGTTTGACAGTTCTTCTGGTCAATGCAAGATTATTAACAGGGCTGGATAATTACACACCTGTTAAGAGAAATGGTCATTACTCATGAATAAGGGAGAAGAATGGTGCTAGCAAACCTCACTAAAGCAGTCCTCTGCAAATGCCAAGATGGAATTTGTGGCAAAACACGGGAAACAGAGGTGGGATAGATCCTTCCTTGGTGACAACAGGTGGGGATGACTGGAAACATCACGTGAGAACTAATAACCTGTTTTATCAAGCAGCCTGACTCATAGAGAGCAGCACTGCAGGAATGAGATAATTCCATACTGGGAAGCATTGCTGTGCAGCAGCTCAACCCTTTTTGATGGGTATCCCAGCTGTACTGAGAGGGCACTGATTTTTTTCCAGCATTTGATCTGGCAGCCAGGAGAACAGATGTGCAGGATGAAGCAGAATTATGTTTTCTCTCTACCTTTCAGCCATGAGCCAAATAGCAAGCTGTGTTCTCTCCACAACCTATTTCAGTGAAGAATCATGGCTGAGAGGAATTTAAATACTGCTTTCCAAAGGAAGAGTATGAAACTAGAGAATTCAGCCTTGAAGGAGGAAAGGAGAGAGTAAATGATTTCCCTTCTCTCTGTGGGCATATTCAGCCCCTGACAATGCTGGCAAGGAGATGGGCAACCTGCAAACCCCAAACATCTTGGACAGCCATTAATACCTTCATTAACATAATCACATGCCACAGAGTCTCTAGGAACACTGAAAAAGAATAGTAAGCTATGCTTACCCAGACCTGGAGGGAAGAAAGCATTGTTTTTCTAAGGGATAAAAAAAATACCTAAGAATAGACACATCAACTCTTTAATGAGAGGGCAAAGATTTCCACAGAGAATAGTATTAGTGTCATGGAAAAGGGATAGTTCCTCATCTGGAAGATAATCACACCTTTGTATACATAACTGGAGGAGAGACCTTTGGTCCTTTTACTTGTGCTTTCCCAGGGGATGGGCACACAATGGGACATTCTATCACCTAACCAGAAGGAGAAAATAGAAAAGAGGGAAAACTGGAAGTCCAAGGATTAAAAGGACATCACTCAGCATAAAGGAACCCCGTGTCAGCAGCAGTTGCCAATGAGTATTGCCAAGGGCAGCTAGAACTGCCTAATGCCCTTCCTATTTGTCTGTGAATTAGAATGTCACATTTTCAGCACAAGACAAAAACACTTCCCTTCTCAATCCAGGCAAATAAAAATAAACAACCACTTGCCAAATACAAATGCCTGTGGAGAAGTGGAAAGACAAGGAAAACCTTCTGCTCCCTTCCAGGTCTAGGAGAAACACAGTTGGGCCACCAATACTAGAAATAACTGGGTCAGTTGGAACTCCTCTGCAAAGAGGAGGGAATAGGAAGAAGTGTTGCTCCTTGGAGGCCAGGAGAGCTGCAAGGCACTTCCTATGCTGGGCAGACAGGAAATCCATCACACATCTGTGGTCTTGTCAGATCAGATCAGCACTGGCACCTTCTCCATCTATGAAAGCCAGGACCAGAGCTCCTGGAGTGAGATCATCTTTTAATATTGTGTCTTCTTACCCTCTTCTTCCACGGTAGCAGCAATTTTCTTATTGTATAACTGATTTAAAGGGTCTGGGGGGAGACAAATCTGTAACAGATCCTGGCTGTGTCTCTGTGATCTCCCTCTCATTTCCCTAATGGCTCTATTGTAATTAGATTTGCAAAACCAGCAAAAGGTCTCATTTTGAATGGCAACAGCTGTTGACATCAAGATTACATTGAATAATTTACTGGTTTAATTTTAGCTGCTAAACAATAAGAGCCTCTTGTTGAAGATTATTCCACTGGCTGATGTTTTCTCTTTCTCCCATTGCTGCCTCCTCCTCTCTTTGTGTGCTGGACACTCTGAATTGCCCCATGGAAAAGGCAGTATTAACTTCTATGGCCTGTGCAAAACTATAGGTGTGCATGTGAATATTGTTGTGTTGCACAGGTTCTTAATTCTGGCTCAGATCCATGGGCTCTGTTATTCCAAGTGTAACAAATTGTTATGGACACTTTGACAGGACTTCAGAAATTGATGCTCAGTCTCAGGCTCCTGTACAAAGTCTGTTTTCAAACTCCGAGCATCAGTCCCTGTAGGAAAAGGAGAGCAGACTTTTGTCTCACAGCAGTGCTGCAGGCTTAGTTCGCCAATACCAAGTAGCAGAGATTCTGTCAAGGAGCAAATACTAATTTATCATTTTACAGCTCTAAAACCAAGTGAAAGGGCAGCATTTGCTACAAACCAGGACAGAGGGAAAGCTGGGAGCATTGCTGTGGAAAGTTCTTCTCTGGGGTCTTTCAAAGGGGTTTTTTTGTGATAAGCTGCCGGGCATTCATGACTAAAATCTGAACGTTATGAGAGACCTGAAAATCAAAAGTTAAATTCCTACTGCACACTCTCTTTTGAGGAGTGGGACAAGTGCTTTACTAAGCCAAACTACCTGCAAACCACCCTGCTATGAGAACACATGGACAGGATGGCTCTCTGCACTCACAGAGCTTGCACTCACCCCTGGGTGCAGTTTGGATGGCACGGATGGCACTCCCGATCCTCATCGGCGTACTTGAAAATGAAGCTGTTGGCCCCCTGCAAGCCATCAGGACATTTTTCCACACAATTTGGACCATCCTTAAAATGGAAACACTTTGTGCAGTGGTCAGGTCCCTGCAGAGTATGGGAAGAAAGAAATGCAGTACATTTAAGTTACTGTGTCCTTTCCTGCTGCACTAGGATTGCATTGCCACACTCTCAGCAACAGCTGCAGCAGCTTCTCTTCCCAAAGAACAGAGAATCACCTGCATGGCTCCAGCCTCTCTTAGGGAGCAGCAGACATAGAAATTCCAGTGCTTTTGGCCATTAACTTCTTCTGTAGAGTGCAAGACTAAATACCAGCTTCTAGATGAGCTTCTTAATAATGGTGTGCTTAACACAATGCAGTCAGTGCCCATTTTAATGCTGAGAAACTTCCTGCTGCATTATTCAGTACTGAACCACCTTTGCAAAGCCCTTCAGTGGGATCTCCTGCCTCTGCACCCCAGAACTATTTTCCGTAAGCATTCTCCACATGGTCACAGCAAGACTGAAGGACTACAAGGTCTCCTTCTTCTTAACATACATGAAGACCAAATTGTTAAGAGCAACAAAACAAGACTCCTGGACAATGTAAAATTTTAAAGGCATGATGATTAGTCAGTGTATAACTAAATCTGGTATTCAGGCTGAGAATTGGCCTAAGATTTTATGTCCATAAGCCCTGCTACAAATTCTAATTTCCCTGATGGGCTGAACACTTGAAACATTAGCTTCTTGCCTTATGGCTGTATTGCAGAAAAACACAGTATTGTAAGAAAAATTATGATGCCTTTCTTTTTTCATTCAGTAAGTCACAGAAATAAGGAAATAAATTATGGGTTTTATTTTCTCAATTATGAAGAGCCTGAAATACAACTCCTCATTTCCAGCATACTTGTGACTTTTAATCTTGGCAATACACAGAAAACTAAAAAAAAGAGACAGCTGCTATCTCCCAAATGAGCAATAATCTTTGCAAGAAAAGTTACTGGCCATTATAAAGGTGAGAAAGAGTTAACCATCACTTAGGATGCATAAAAAATGCTATCTATCAAAAGAACTTAAAGGCTATCAAAAAACCTCCCAGCATATTGTTCAAACTGAGAGGCTGAGACAAATTCCCTCACTCTTTTGGGAGGGAATACAGCACAGAACTGAGTATAAAGAATGAAAATAGGGATAAAAGAGCACACTCAAATCACAACAGCATGCTTTCTGTCAGTAAAAATTGTGCGCATCTGTACCAGTAAAGCATTACAACAATTCAGGAAAGAAAAGGAAAATTTTTAAAATCACTTTCATAAGGAGGCAGATCCAAGGCAGTTTATTCCCAAGAGCAATTTAGCATGAGCAGAATTCCTTCCCTACATGCAGAATGTGTGTGTGTGTTCTGCTTTTGTTTCACTAATTTGCTGTAGCTGCTTGAAAGTCTGTAAGTAGGGAAGCCCTGTCCTTCAGCACACTTTTACAAGTTACCCTGTCTTGGGGTTTCCTGTGCTCAAGATGACCCTGAGCTGTTTAAAAAGTCTCTTTTCTCCAACCCAGCTGTCCAAGAACGAGTCTGAAGTCTTCAGCTCTCGGTATCAAGGTTGTTTATTGTTGGTTATCAGAAAACATTTTCAGCCAGGCCTGGGGCTGGTGCTCTCTTTTATTCTATAAACTATGTATACTTTATTTATAGTTACTTTCCAATAGCTGTCACCTATGTTAGACTGTGTCCTTTTACTTTACACCAATACCAAAGTGCCACCGTCACCCAAGAGATGGAGGCTAGGAAGAAGAAGGAAGGAGAACAGGACAATGCCCTGCTCCATCTTGCCTTCCAGCTCACCATAGTAAGAATCCTAAATCTAAACTTTTGTGACTTTTACTTCTTCACACAGTGATAGTAATTTGTTCCATGGATCAAACTCAAAGTCACTGGGATCTCTGGCTGCATGCCAGGGTCTCTGACCCCCCTGCCAGGGCTTCAAACCCCCCTGGCCTGGGCTCAGATCACCCAGGACTGTCAGAGGGATGTCCTGGGTTCCCATAACCCTGAACCATAACAACCAGGACAAGCCAAAAGCAAAGAGCCATGACAGACTTTGTTCTTACCGGCCCGTAGCAGGTGATCATGTTTTCCTCCATCTTTTCACACTGGGGATCACACTCCACACAGACAGAACCATTTGCAAATTCTCGAAATTCCCTGAGAAAATATTTTGCAGGCAGGTTAGGAGAAATCTGACTCCAGCCCAAAACTGAGCTCACTTGGCTGAGTCTTCACCTGATGGAATTGATCTCAGGGGCACAGAGCAGCTGAGGACAGGCCACCACCTCATCCACAGCCATGTGAAGCAGACACACCTTCTTTACCAATATAAAACTGCACTGGGGGCCTTCCTCTCATGAAAAAATAGACTTCATTAACAGGACAAAATTGCTGACTTCTTGGTTTTCATCTACAGGACTGTCACTTGTGGCTCAGATTCAGGAAGCCACTTGTCACATGTGAGCACTGATGACAGAGCTGCCCTGGCTGCAGGTAGGTCTCTATGAATACATGCTTTGAAGCCTGTTCTCCAAAAGGCTCATAAATGTTTTCAGCAATAATTCTAGACTGAGGTCTCAGTCTATAAAATGTCAAAACAAATCCTTTTACTCATTTATTTCATGTATCCACAGGAAACTACCACTCAAGTGACTTTTTGTTTTTATAATTAACCACTTTTAAGAGAAAAAAAACAGTAGTGATGGCAGGTTGAATTTCCTCCTTTAAACATTTCAGCTGCCAGTTACCCCTCACCACACATCTCCAGCACTCTCCCAATACAATCCATCCCACCTTCTTCTAGACCAAGATGAATTCACATCTGAGCAAGCTGTTTCTCCCCCAGTAAAGACAGTCAGAATCTTTCTAGCAGGCTCAGAGTGGACCATCCCAAGCTTTGCAGGTAGATCCCATCTTGCTGCATTAACCAATTACAATATTTGCATTAACCAGTTACAAATGTGCTGCACACTCATGTTAGGGGGCTCCAGCAGCATCCAGGTAAAGGCTCTGAGCCCAGATGGTCATTGCTCACCCTCTGTTCCTCTGCAGCCATTAGGATCTGCTGAGGACATCAGGATTGAGCTGAGGAAAACCTCACTCAAGTGCTGCAAGGGAGCTCACCCTTCCCTGGTTCTGGGAGTGGACTTTTCCTGCAGAAGACTAAAAGATGTCAAAACCAGCTTGGCCCCATCCTGAAGAACTGTTGCTGCCCTACAACATGAACATGCAGGTCACTCCCACAAAAAAAGAAGTTCTCCCTTAGCCCAGGTTACAACTTATTTTCACACATTTAGGACAGAACTGAACCTGTGGAAAGTGAAAATACCATTCACTGATTGATAGAGAATAGAACAGAACATCCTGATTGAGTCCCATCATGCTCTTACTGTGACAGGCTCCATGGCAGCAAAAAGCACCAAGGGGGGACCCAGTTATTCCAGTGCACTGACAACACAACTGGGGTCTGAAACTCTGCTTATTGGAGGCTGAAGGGGGAGGACAGGAGCTTTTAAGCACACAAAACTCTCCTCTGACAAAGTACTTTTTACAAGCCTTCTCCAGATGGAAGAGTTGAGAATATTTTCATTCCTATGTGGGAGTTTATTTGGCTCAGTTCAGCTTTATCTTTCTGTCAAAAAGGCAGATTCAAACACCTGATGGTGTGGAGGTATTCCCCCAGTATAAGCAGCAAAAGGAAAAGGGGCAAGAACTGCTGCTGGGTTTTTAAATTGATATTGGTGTGTACAATTAGTGCATTATTAAAAAGAGACTTGAGTTTTTCTACTTTGGGGTCCTTATTCAGAGAATTCCTTTACCAGATGCCTGAATCCAACTCATTTGAAAGAATATAATTGTATGGTTCTGAATAAGGGTGGCAAGTAGGGATAAATGATGAAATTATAAATTTTCACATTAATCAAATTGCTCACATTCCCAACAATGCAAAGGCTGCAAGGTGGTGATGCTGCATGAGAACTTAAGCCAGCAGAATACCAGGGAAAACTTTCTACACAACTTCAAATTTAGAAATCCTTAAATCTTAGCCCACAACACTTTTCACCCAAAATCAGTAATATCAGCAACAGAGCCAGATACTGATTAATGCAAACCCAAAATGACTTGCTCATTGAGTTCCTCAACAATATTAGTTGGCAGCTTTGGGGAAAAGCACAAGGGGAGTGTCTTACCCATCGTAGAGGTTGCAGGAGTCTATGCAGGTCCTGCCCCTGATGAAGCGCTTGCAGGACAGGCACTGGTCTGGCCCCGGCCCCCAGCAGCCATCACTGGAGCACAGCTCATTGCACACCATCCCATCAGCAGCTGCAGAGACAGGGGTGATGTTAATCCTGTACACAGCCCTCCCAAACCCAAGGGAAAATGTTCTGTCAGCATCCCAACACGCTGGGAAAAGTAACCGGAATGTCCCCATTTTCCAGACAAAAGGCATCAAGTCACCACTGTGCCACAACACAAATACACAGAGCACTCCGCTGGAACACACTCCTGGTCTGCTCCTTTCACAAAAAACTGAGTGGGAGAAAGATTTAAGGGAGTGCTGCAAGGATGATCAAAACCAGAGAAGAGCTTCTAAACCAGGAATAACCACAGAAGCAGTCTCAGAGGTAGGGGAGAAAGGACATGATTAAAGCTTCTAAAATCCTGAATGGCAAGGAGGAGGTAAGCATGAAACAAATGTTCACTGCTTCTTCCAAGTGCCTCGTGGGCATTCAAAGAGACAGGAATCCAATAGGGTTAAAATCTGAGATTTTTCCTTATAGAAAGTAAAGATCAACCTGTAAAATTCCCTGACGCAGGGCACAGTAAATGCCAAAAAATTTAAAAGATTCAAAAAAATCAGTTGTCTGAATCCACTAAAATATAAAATGCTACCTATGAATTGAGGACTCCCTGAAATAAAACTTATGGACAGTGGGGAAAAAAATTGTAGGAAAGACACCATCAATTGTGATTTTAAAATTATTTATTTATATTATTCACGTGCAAAAGCACCTGAAGAGCCAAAGAGCCTTTATATTAAAAACCTCAGGCCCACACCAAAACACACAATGAACTAAGGGTTAGAGGGAAAGCTTGTTTCAAACAGTGTAAGTCTGTATTTTTATTTTCTATAAATCAGTCTCTATGTAAATATCTAGATGATGTGACAGAGGAGAAAATGAGTAAAGAGCAAAAGGAGACACATTATCTCTCCAGCACCTAAAGAAAACCTGGGTGCACTTTCAGCCTAACCCTGGCATGTGAAAGGACAGAATTAATGTGAATTTATTTTTGCACAATGCAATGATTTACACAAATAGATTACACATTGCACTGACTAAATGAAACCCAGAAAGGATTTGAAATATCAGAGATGGCAACAATAGAGATACTTGTTTGCTTTTTAAACCATTGGAAACAAGAGGAATACTAAATGGAAAGGAGGTGTGCTGGTTGAGTTCTACCACCCCCTCCAATACTATCTTACTCAATACACCACAAATAACCTCAGGCATGAGAAACCTGAACATGTTTTAGCAAGGCTGGGATTTAGTTTTTACTCTTTCTAGATCACATTCATTTTTAATGCCAACATCCAAAATGTATTCAGCAGTATCTTTTTGGTTTCTCTTTTGCCTCAAAGTTCAAATCAGGTGCAGCCAAATAAAAAATTATTTCATTTAGGAGTCATTCCAGGTGCTCAGTATGCTTTAAAGTGTATTAATGATCACAAATTCCAGCACAGCAAGAGGGACTCAGAAGGCCATTGCAGAGAAATGCCTTGTCCTCCTTCCCTGAGTTCTGCTGCAGTCAAATGAGCCAGAGCAGCACAGCCAGGATCAGCAGAGACACAAAATTCAGCTTCTCATTACTGTCCTAAGCTGAATTTCTTTCAAGCATAGCAACATTTCTATAACAACTACCAGATGTCAGTAGTTCCACTATGCTGCCACTGCCTGAACCTGCAAATAAAAACAAAAAGAAAAACCACAAACCCAGAAACTACTCTAGTTACAACTAAACAAACTTTTATGTAGTTTCATGTGGTTTCTGTTTTCTACTCGATGACTCATTTTAAATCTTTGTCATGCAACAAAGAAAAACTTAACCTGGTTTGGAATCCCTTTGTTTCTCATTTTTAATAATATTGCTAGCTCTTCTGACTCTGTTTTCCACACTCATCACACAAAGGCAATTCCCTGTTTGCTTTCTCACTTTCTTTTGTAACTTGAAATTGCAATTTACTATGAGTGATCTCCTTTCTTTTCATTTTTCTCACCCTTCAAACACTCTGGGATCAGAATTTATTTGCACAGACAGAGTATTTCACTAAAATATCTGTAAAAATACTCTGGGATCAGAATTTATTTGCACAGACAGAGTATTTCACTAAAATATCTGTAAAAATACTCTGGGATCAGAATTTATTTGCACAGACAGAGCATTTCACTAAAATATCTGTTGAAATAGCCAGGGATATTATTACAAGACAGCTCAGAAAATACAGTGAGTAACTGTATACAAATAAAAAGAGAGCTTTTCAATTAAGAAAATCATGATTATCGCACTGAAATGCAGCCAACACAGTGCCTGTAGTCTTATGAAAAAAGCAACAGAAACAAAAAAATTACCATTTCCTCCTGAAATGTTTTCATAAAAGAATCTTGGCAAGGAGGGAGTGGTTGTTTTGACAACCTAAAGAAACTAATTTCTTTCATCTTTTTCTTCTTTAATTGTGGGGATGGCTAAAGAAATGTTTCAATTTTTGACACATGATTTGGCATTTCCATGGGCTGAGCATGTTCTGCAGCTCCAGCACATCACATGGCCTTATGTGGAAGGAAAGAACAACAATGTTCTTGACAGGAATGGGATTTCGTCAGGAATTTTAGGAGAAGGGCAATTCTTTATTAATGGGACCACACAGGTTAGAAGCAGAAAGGTTCAATGTTTTTCCCTAACCTAAAGAGAACACAAGAAAATTAGCTACTAAAAAAAGAAAAATTATTTTTATTTGGCTATGTGCTTCTGGGCCTGATCCAAAGCTCCATAAACTGAACAGGAAAACTCCTGCAGACTTCAATTAGCTTTACATCATGCCCAATAATGAATGCAATCATTTATCCAAGTTGTTAATTGGTGGCTAGATTGATATAATTCATTATAATCACATCTGTGACAAACTTTGCCTAGAAGGGTTTCACCTTACACTGCAGGTGCCACTAAAGCTGAGAGAAGGGCTTGGATAAAAGAACTTTTTTTCCTGTATTTATTTTGTGTCCACAAGTCACCCCTGACTGTCCCCAAAAAAACCAAACCAAACCAAACCAAACCAAACCAAACCAAAAAAACCCAAACCAAAAACCAAAAAAATCCCCCAAAAAAACATGCTGAAAAAAAGGCAGAATTTTCAGTTGTCTACAAAAAACAGAAGTCTGCCTTGGCTTTTAACTTATTTAAAAAAAACCCCAACATCTTGAAGGCAGTGAAAGATTTGGGGCTATTTTAACATTGTTAAGAAGTGGTGTATACAGCAAGATGAAAAAATTGAGGGTATGAGGAATATAAAGTATATTTTGCAAGCTGGAAAATGCTGTAGCATTTTACACTGGCTGAAGTCTGTTGTCTCTGTCTTCCACATTGAAAAAAAAAAATAAAACCAGAGTTTTCCCAAACTCTATAATGCCAGTATTATCCCAAAGATGAAGCATTAACACAGACCAAACTTTTCCACAAAAATTTTGCTCTCCCTGCAAATTCTCAGTATTTCCTCACTGATGTACAGTCAGCTGAACACAGCATTAAATGGCATGGAAAAGATATCATCACCTTGTGCCAGGTCATAAAAGTCACTTAAATACAATGGTGGCTAGAAGATCTTGGGAGCCCTTATGTGAGCTTTCAGAAAAGCTACACATTGATAGAAAAAGTTTGCTGTAATTTGCTTTAAGCCATTAACAATAACTGGGGAGAAATGGAAAAAAGGCCAAGCTAATAGTGGCTCAAAATATACAGAGAAGTAATAAAAAATACCTGAGAGTGGCTGTAATAATTAACATTTTTAAGACTGGTTTCTTGAATGAAAACCATGTGAAAAAAACCAAGCTGTGGTGGATATTTTTATTAACAAGTCCCACCCTGCTGGTTTGCTTACTGTGCAAGCAAACAGGCAGCATTTCTGCCACAGGGCATGGATTCTGATCCTCCAAATATTTACTTACACATCTCCTTCTCCATTCTGGGGAAGCTCATTTGGCACTCAGGAGGTGTGGGCATGTGCCCAAACATCTGCAGGATCAGTGTCCAGAAGAGGCAGAATGAGGGAAAGGCAGAAATGGAAACCCTAGAGGGGTTCCCACAATGTCAGGCAGTGGAGGGTGCAGGGAAAATCCTCCTAACCCCAGTCTGTTGGCCTGTCCTGGGTATGACAGATGTTCCAAAGGGTGCTGGAGAATTGCATCTGGTTCCATGGGCCAGTGCTGCTTTTCTCAAATGGATCCTGCAGAGTTTGGGGACTCACCCAACCTGCAGCAGAACCCATCCGACCCCAGAGAGGCGTTGGCTGCCAGGCAGAGCTGAAGGAGCAGCAAAGCCCTCCCTTCTCAGCTAATGCTGACTCTCAAAAGGCCACAAAACATGAATCAGTTCCCTCACACAGATCTTCAGAGAGGAAACCACTGTTCCTGGTGGGATTGCACTGCCTTGGGGCAGTGGAGGCCTTGGAGCCCCTTAGCCCCTGGCCTGTGTTCATTATACTCTGTCCATTTAATGAACACAGGATAGAGCTCATTTTTAAAAACAGTCCCTTGATACTACAGCTTACGTTGTGACTTCTTAAAAAGGAAATAAATGAGATTTGTTTTCCTCTCTAAGATTCTCGTGGTGTTAAATCTCCTAAAATGTCTTTAGGAGTATTTGAATTCCTGGAAAATGATAAGCATCTATTATAATAAATCCTTACCAAGCTAGAGGTGAAACAAAGTTTACATTTTCCCTTTGTGTGCAAATGTAGTGACAAGACATTCCATGTGAGAGGATAATGTGACAGCACATCCCAGCTTCCATTTGCTCTGGAAGCCCAAGTTTCAGTAGTTGTGACAGCTTCAAAGGGACTCAAAATGAGTGATCCCAGGAAAGGACAAAGAGGAAAGGACAAAGGAGCCCTGACAACTAATGCAAGATTATTTTCCAAACTGCTGTGTCCAGCTATGTCCCAAAGCTCTCAAGAACAGTGAAACAACTGGGATACTACTCCAGGAAGGGAAAAAGCACCTTACAAAATTCACCTGAGTGATTTCCCATGGTCTCCTAACATGTGAGAGGCTACAGAAAGCTTGAAGCAAAAAGGAATCATTATTGTTTGAGACATGAAGCCTGTGCTCCACCTTATTACTGCTTAGATTCTTTTTATATTAAATGTGTAGGAATGAAGACAAGTTGATTGTTCTTTCATTAAATGCTGCATGATAATCAGCTAGAGCCAATCTGATGTAAGAAAACATCAGAGCACCAAGAGCATGATTTTTCTCCCACAGTAAGCAGTTTTTCATCTGGTAGAGGGGAAACCTGTGCTCTCCAGAAGGTTCACAAGTTCATGTATCTCCTGGCAAGATAGGACCAACCTGGATCTGAGAATATAATCTTAGTGACTCTCTCATGGTCAACAAAACCTTGAGCTGCTTCCTTCTTCTGTTCTGTCAGCCCAAAAATTCCATATGGGAAATCTCAGAAGGTCTAATCCTTTCTTCAGTCCCTACAAAATACACTGGAGCAGAACTAGGTGGTTCCTCACCACCTGATCCTGTTACACTGCAGGGGAAAGCAAAAAGCACTGCCACATACCTGGGCAGATGTGCCATCCTTCTTGGCAGCACCTCTATTTTCCAATAAATATTTTTACAGTTCCCTTTCTATGCAGGAGCAGAAGAAAAGCCCTACACCCTTGGGCACAATCACACTGAGAACTGCCTGCAGTGACAGCAAGTTGCATTTTCCTCACCTTCACTTTTTAAACTTGCATGTAAAGAAATAAAATTAATACTAATAATAATTAAAATGCCATGTGGTGGTCAACAAAACAAGACTTTGTACTTCCTGAGGCTCTTCCATGCTAGGAGAGATTAGAAAAGTAACTGAGCTGCAGAGACAAAGCTCCAGCTGTATTTCACCCAACACTGAAGGTACACTTACACTACAGTGATGAGCACAGCCATTCACTCTCTCAGAACACAGCAGAATAGCACTTTAAAGGGAGGGGAGAGAAAAAAAAAAGAAACAAAATCCCTTAAGAAACCCAACCAACCAACCAACCAACCAAAAAACTTCAAACTAACAGAATGAAAGAACTAAAGTGCAAGTCAAAAATAGGACCACAGCTTGAAAAAACCCAAAGCAAACATTTTTAGCTGATCAGAGCACAAACATCAGCAATATCAGCTAAGCATACAGCAATTTAATGAAACTCCTCTCCTGCAAGCAGTCTAACAGATGCTTAAAATGAACTGCCTTGCTGCTACAATATGCCTGTATTGATGCAATTTGCTGCCTGATTTCTATATAAATAAGTTATTTTATCTGCTACAGAGCTTTCTTTGGCTTTTCTGTACTATGATCTCAGCCTAGATACTGGCATGGAAGCTTTCCTGAACATAGTATTTTTTATCAGGTAGTTCAAATACAAAAAGGGAGAACTTGGTGATCTAAAACAGTCCTGGATGAAGAAAGGGCCACTTAGGGTGAGGGAAGCAGAAGATGCTAATCCCACTCCATAAGGGAAGGGCTGTAAAGACATGAACATTCCATTCACAGCCTTTGGAATTCATATTTGTGAAACTAGAACATGTTAAGGAAGCAGCTCACTCTCTCTGCTCGCTTTCCTTTGTTCAACCACTTCAAACATCTTTTCCTGCTCAGGCTGGGCCAAATCCCTGGATGTTGTAAATGGCCACAGTTCCCTTGATGCCCATGGGGTTCCACAAGCCCCAGCAGAGTTTGTGGCAGTGAGCAGCAGGCACTTACTGCAGTTCTCTGCCCTTTTGTTCCGGTGGATCACTGTCTTCTGGCTGGGGGTGCTGAAGAGGCTGGTCCAGTTGACAGTGTGGTAGTAGCACAAATTGCTGTTGTCTGTGATGTAGATGTTGCCTGCACTGATTTGCTTCAAGGACTGAAATTGCAGGGAAGTGATGCCTTGTTGCTTCAGGATGAGCAAGGAGAGGCCACTGGGATGAGAACAACAGTGAGAGAGAGTAGGAATTAGCTTCAGAAGGCACAGCTTATTATATCTGGCAGGGAATTGCCAAGTGTCAAGATGATCTTTCTGGAAAAAACTGAGAATTGTTCAGAAAGCTTTTCTTATGTGGTAATGCAATTGTTTTATGAGTCAACATCCAGTTCTATTGCCTAGGAAATGATGAGTCCTGTCAGGAGTGAGATACCACAAGCTGTGATGCTCATAGCACTAGGCCAAGTAAACCAGCAGAACTCCTCAACCACTTTAATTTCAACCATTAACAGATTTTTTTTGAGATAATGTGCTGTTAGTAAAACTGAATAAAATTCAGTTTTTTCTTTCAACAGCATTAATACTAGGATAGTTTATATACTAAGGAGAAAATGACAAAATCATATAAATGTATTAAAATATCTTCTGTCAGGCATCAAATGAATGTCATTTCAAGTAATACAGGAAAAAATTGTTATTTTCATGGATTTTTTTTCAGCTCACTTCCTTACACTTCATTTCTCTTTGGTTGTAATATGTGGTTATCGCCTTTCTTCATCAAAGGAAGAGTAAATGATTGTCTGCACAACATGAAAATGACTGCACATATTTTATGACTGAAGATTAGTGAAGACAATATCCAGTTTCTGGGCATCCTTTAAGTTATTGTATTTTAATGATGATAATTGTTTTCCAGCTGTTCCAAATAAAAATTGCTGCCTTGGAACAGAATGTGAGGCTGTAATTCAACCTCAAGGTTTCACTGCTATTCATATTCTGCTCAGGTTGCTGTTTAAGATGCCAGCAGAATCCCATGCATGATTCACTCCATCTCCAAAGTGGGGATCCAGGGCTTGCTGTATAAAATACTCAGGTACCTCCTTGTGTTTCCCCCAGATTTTCCCAAAATGTTTTCTTCTCTTCAAACCTATTTCTCCATCCAAATTTTAATACAGAAACATCTCTGGTAAAAATGGCACTACAGAGCTCACTAACACCTCACCTGCAAGATGCCTCAGTGTTCTTCAATGTTCTTCCACCTTTTACTTCTTCTTAAAATCACATTGTTGTTTGGCCTATGAGGCTGCATGTCTAATCACAGCCATATAAACTCCTAATAATGAGTCTAAGTTCTATTATTCACTCCTTTTATGTTTCTTCACAAGGTATTTTAAACAATAAATGCAAGTTCCAGGCAATGAAGTAATAGCTACAGCCATGAAACAAGACTTTTTTTAAAAAATAATTATGTTGAAAAGGCATTACCCATTATAAACAACTGATTAGCAAAAATACTTGGTAATGGAGGAAAGAATATATCAATTTACAATGTCCTTCCCAAATGATGTTGCATTCTCTGCTACTGAACAAAGAATCACAGAACACTAATAAAAAATGATTCTACCAACAGAGAAGTACCTTACCTATAGAGTGCTCTCCCACCAATGGTAACCAAGTTAGAAAACACCCTGAAGTCTGTCATATTCTCAGGCCATGACTGTATGTTCAAATACCCTGAAGGAGGAAAAGGCAAACATGTATGTGAACACAAATTATTTCAGCCATGTGTGAGTTAGGAAAGGCTTAGCCTGTGAAGGAAAGGCAGCTTGAGAAAAAGAAATAAGTAAGGAAACCTGCAGGCTGCTCACCACCATCTCCTCCATAAAAGAGAAGGAGAACTAGTCCTGATTTCCAAGATGAGGACTGTTCACTCTGTGCACAAGTTGTTTTGTGCTGCACAGACCCCCAGAGAGGGCAGATCCCCAGCACTTTGGCTCAGCACTGGGCTGAAATGCAGCACACACAGAGAAGAACAGGGGTAATTGCACTTCAGCAGCAGGGCTGACACTGTCCATTAGTGGGTTTAGGAAAGGCAAAGAACATCCACCTGGGTGCCAGATTATCTTTGACATTAATTAAGAAGAGATTAAGAGTTTACTTTCATTTTTAATCCCACCAGTTCTCTGACATTCACAACTTTGGAGAGGTGAAGCATGCTGAGCTCCACAAAACCACCAGCAAGCCATGGTGCCCAGAGGTATTTTGGTGGAGTTTTTTTGTGCATGAAATAGAACAATTTTTTTGCATTTCCCTTCCTATACATCATCAGAAATCAAACGAGAACTCAGAACACAGATACTACTCATACTGTAGTGAAACAAGAAGCAAGATGCAAGGAAACAAAGTAATGAGCACTAGTTCTGTGACCCCATTGAAAAGGCACCAAAAATGGGACTCACTACCAGAACTCACCACCACATTATACATCTGTCTCCAAATTACAAAAGCTACCTTGCAGCAGCATTTTCTGATAGACCTAGGGAAGGAGCTGTAAGAGCAGACTAGAATTTTCAGGTGCTTTCAGGTAAAGAAAATGGTTTCCCACATTTCAGCACCATTTTCCTCACATTTCCCTCCCTTGCAACACTTGTCCTACTTTGCTAACATCCTTTGCATCCTACTTTGCACCAAGATCCTTTGTCCATTTACCATCTGCCATAATAGGCATCCTGTGTTCAAAGGACAACACACTTGTGAAAATCAACTGATATTGAAGTTTTCTGTATTAAACTTTTATAAAAATTACAGCGTAATGAGCTTAATGAAAATAAGTACCTTGTGTTCTTCAGAAAACCCAACAAGTGACAACCATAAATGCAAAGTGAGAATGAATTCATTAATTATTGCAGATTATAAGAGTGTGTATAAGTATTGCAGATTATAAAAATTACCTGTTATCTCTCTCACTGTTTGGAAGATGTTTAATTTTTCTGGATTGATGGCAGCAATCGTGTGATACGGGTCTCTGAAAGATTAAAATCACACAATGTGACACTTTAAATAAGAAAGGATCAGGTTCTCAAAGCCATATCATATATGATAAAGCATTAAGCTGCTCAGCACTTTGCTTTCATGAGGATATGCACCAAGCTCCTTCAGGAAGAACTGTTGTTCTTCAGCCTTCTGTTCCTGCAGATCTGTGTCTAACTTCTCCCACATCATCTTAAAGGAACATAAAAGTTCAACTCATTCATTTTTTACACTATGGAAAATGAAGGACCTCTAAACAACCATGAGTGACCTTCCTAAAGGAAAGATGAATTTTCAGGCTTTTTTCCAGGAGTGGTAGAGCTGTGATACTGTGTACCAGGACTAACAAAGCTGCTCCTGAAAGGAGTGGCAAGCTGTAAGCAAAACAAAGCTAAGAGCATGCCAGCAATTCCTGACACATGACATTTAAAATGAACACTTTTTAGAAGGTGTTGAACAAGGAACCTCTAAAAGTACAGACCCTTGCCAAGCAAGTTTGTCCATGAAAAATGAAACAACCTCCAAAAATCAAAATTTTAAACTTAGATATGCCATAATATAAAAAGATGAAGCTGACCTCAGGTTTTGAGAGTGAATTTAGTAAATATGTTACTTTCCTCCACTATTTAAAAAGTCAATCAGAAGCTTAAACCAAACAAAGATTCCTCTGCAATGGCATGTTATGGTATTTTTCTGTGTTTTCTGAGAGGAGGAAACATCACCAATAAAATATGGAACACACATTTCCTCCTCTCCTCCTTCTGCTTTCCAAGGACACAGAAGGAGGTTGAGAACCTTGAGTGTATCCAGAGGAGGCAGCGAGGCTGGAGAGGGGCTGGGAACACAAACCCTGTGAGGAACAACTGAGGGAGCTGGGGGTGCTCAGCCTGGAGAAAAGGAGACTCAGGGGAGACCTCATCCCTCTCTACAGCTCCCTGAAAGCAGGTTGTGGTCAGGTGGGGTCAGTCTCTTCTCTCAGGCAATCACTGACAGAAGGAGAGGACACAGCCTTAAGCTGCACCAGAGGAAATATAAGTTGGATATTAGGAAAAAGTTGTTCATGGAAAGAGTGATAAAGTACTGGAATGGTTTGCTCAGGGAGGTGGTGGGGTCACCATCCCTGGATGTGTTTAAAAAAAAGACTGGATGTGGCACTCAGTGCCATTGCTTAACTGAGGTGATGGGGCATGAGCTGGACTCCAGGATCTTGGAGGTCCCTTCCAACCTTCTGATTCTGTGATTCTGTGAATTCTTGGAACTGAAACATGCAGGTGATGCACCTGACTGTCTTTGGGGACAGGCCTCACATGTCTATGAGGTGACACACTGATGGGGTCACCTCTAACCACCCTGAGGTGATTCCAGCCTAGCAGCAACCAAATGAGTTCTAGAACATTAACAAAAAAGCCCAGTGGACCACAGAGGCATCAAACACATATTATTTTAACAACATGGAGCTCTCAGAAAACCCAATAATAAATTTTGACTACCTAATAGAAACACAGCACTTTGCTTTCAAAATGCATTACCATCAAAAAAGGAAAACCCTTGCCTGCAATAAACATGAGGCAGCTGAATTTCACTTCTAAATTTTGAAGATAAAATAGATTTGAAGATGCAGATATACACTTAAACCCTTCAAAAAGCCAAATGTCTGCTGCTTTATCAACATATGAAACTGTAGACTAGTGTATATCTTAATTATTTTAAGTAGCTGTATATAAAAACATTCATAATTACATATATATATATTTACATAAATTATAACAAATTCAAAAAGACTTGAAATTAATATGCTCAGGAAAGAAATAGGCTACAGAACCACAGGATCAAAAAACAGGATGGGATCAATTGCAACAGCACAGTTTCCAATGGAAACAACAACAAAAAATATCCTCTGCATCTTTCACCAAAATTATTCTCTGCCACCACCAAAAATCTTCCAATTCCCCAGAGAACCAGAATTTAAGTCCCTACACTCTAAACTACTAAAAATTCATATTCTAAAATTGGCAGTTGACTGTGAATAAATGAATTTGTGATAAAAATTAAGTAAAAGTTGGAGAGGAAATAAGCAGGACTGTTGTTCCTCTATACTGTCCATTTATATAAAAAACTACTTGTGTAATCAGTGTTATTTTTTAAATTTCCCTTTCATATTGCTGGTTTGCAAAATGTCATTGAAACTTGAAATAGAAAAGCTGTTCCAGAAATCTAGATATTTTCCTTCATTCTCAAATATTCTCTTCTTTTAACCTATGCTAATATAATTCATGCAGTAGAAAACTTTAGGGTTGCAGAACTCAGTACCCTCACACTTTAGGCTTGCTCAAGTGAGTTTTCTTCATCAAGAATGAGACACAAAGTGCTACACAGTTTCAACATTACATGTCCTACTCTTCTGTAAAATAGAACAGAATAGTTAAACTTTCTGGCTATAGCTCAAATTTAGATATTTTTCAGATAAGCACAGTTTTATTCAAGGTTAGGTTTGGTTCTTTTAATTTAGACAGATTTTTTAATGAGCTAATATAATTTTTCCTTCAAAAGCAGTTCTTATACTCAAAATTAAATTTCGTGTAATGCACTGGATTAATCCACACAAAATTTCTCATGGGCTCTAGCTGATTCTCTTGCATTTACTTGATTTTTTCCTTTCCTGGGAGATTTACCAGGTTTCCATCCAGCCTCTCAGTGGGTCATTTGGTCAGAGCAGGGCAATCTGAGGTTTATCTGCACCTACTACAATGAGCAAAATTTAAACCAAAATACTGGATTTATACACCTGTGAATTCTGTGTGCTTCTTCAACTAAAACTTAAACAGATTCTTCAAAACTGATTGACAAGAGGGCAGCTTTTGTGCCTGTGTGTGTACTGGCAGCCACCCAGACTATGGCAACTTATGCTGAGAGGCTGGATCTCTGCATATTTTTCTGCTGGCCACAAAAAAAGTTAAACTCATGGAAGGCAACTTCATTTTCTCCCTTCTATTCTCTAATCAGCCTTTATCATAAGCCCATATTGAGGACTCATAAAGTAACCAGAGAATCATAGCTGCCTTTTCTCCTTTTAGTGCAAACAATTAATCCATCCTTTCTTTTCCTAGAGATTGAATCTTAGGAATCAAGGCAATGGTTTTCTTCACAATGGAAGGCAGAAAACTAATTTATCCTGGATCTGCTATTGCATAAAAGAAGCCTGCAGCCATCATTAAGAGGTGAGTGCAATTGGTTTCAGCTGGCACCATGACATCTTAACATTTTGTCACTTACCCATGAATCCCAGTGACGAGGAAGATAAGGTTGCCATTGATCTTGGTACAGTTTACAAACTTGTCAATGTTGCTGGAATCCACTGTCTGAGCTGACACCAAACTCCCTGTCCCGATGCCATCACATGCTGCCAAAAGAAGGAGCTTGTATAAAGAACTAAGGAAAACAATTACTCAGTCAGAACACATCATCTCATTCAGCAGAAGAGGTGTTAAAACAGCATCCTTGACCTATATTCCCAATGAAGCACATGCCAATTTAAAACAAACAGTGAGCTGCAGTACCTGCCACAGAACCCTGGCACACAGGTTAAGCTATTTCCCATGGGATATAAAGGCAAGTACACAAAATCCCACCACACAAAATCCCACTCAGCCCAGCCATGCCACTTCTTGGTGCACTGCACACTGCAGAAACTGAGGTGCCCTAACACTGCTGGCTCCAGGTCCCCTTCTCTGCTGGATTTGTGAACCATCCATGACATAAGGTCCTTTAAAAGATTTAATAAATAACTTGTTCTTTATCAGCTCAATCAGCAAATTACTGGTGCCTGGAGAAACTGGAAACCAGTGAAGAAACTTCTCTGTGTGGACTTTCTATGTAATTTAGCTGCATTTCCTGGGAAACAGGATATATCCAGGAACAAATCCCTCAGGACTTCAACCATGTAATGTATTCTGTCTTCCTAACTGGGCTTCTCTAATGGCAACTACCAGAAGAAGCTTTTACAAACATGTGATAGCTTTCCTCCTGAGAAAGTAAGGAGAAAATTATTTACTACAATAAAGCCAGATGTGGCTTCCATTAGGACTAAAAAGTGGCATAGGCTCATGTAGGAAATCCTGTGATGCTTTGCTCCACAGACCTTCAAGCAGGGAGCAGAAAGTCTCCTTGCTGGAGTCTAGAACAGCAAAGTAACCTACAGATTCCAGGCTTCTCAACAGAACCATCACTAGTCTGTGTTTGAGACACTGAGAATGGAGGTAGAAGGTTCTGGGAAATCAGAGACAGAGGAAGGAAATGGAAAATATGAGACATCCCAGACATTGAAGCCGGGGGTTTTTGTATGGCCCCATTTGGAATGACAAAAGGGCAATGCTAAAACACCTCCAGGAAATATTTATCATTAAAATAACTCAATGAAGAATGCTTTCAGATTTCTCTAAAACCAACAGAGAAATCCCTTTCATTTGTATCTAATAAAAAGTAATTGGTTTGCTTCTATTACCATTACAACTTAATAAATTTGCAGGCTATTGTATGTGTTTGACACACAACCTACATAGCTCAAAGCTTTGTGGGTATTCAAAGGCTATTCATATTCTACAACACACTCATGAAGGGTTATTCATGCCAAAATAACACCCTGTGTGGACTACCTTCAAGAAAATTTATACTGAATCACTGCCTACCTTTAGGACAAATGTCAGTGCAGGGCTTGCACATCTTAATACCATTTTCTTCAACCTCCATCTTGGAGCTTGGACATGCCCGGACACAAGAGCTGGAATCTACCACAAAATTGTCTGAAAAGAAAAAGGAGATATTGGCAAAAAGTGAGTAAAAGTTGAGATATGTTTCTGAACTCTATGTCAATACCTATTGTTACCTTAGCACTTTCCCAATGACATTAACATTCCAAGTTCTGTCTTTTCAGAAGTGTATAAGCAAAATAGGCACATTTTCAGAGACTTATAGAAATCCATGAATTGTCAGGCCTGATCGATCTCTCTTTCACCCCCAATCTGGCTTTTGTAGATATTATATTATCTTTTATAGGAGAAAGAAAAAAAGGTTTCAGTAATTGGAGAGGAATAAAGCAAGATGGTCTGTCCTGTCTTTTTCATGCACACAATGTACATCTGGGATAAAACAGTGCACAGGACAATGACAAATATTTCTATTTTTCCCTATAAAACAACAGCCAAAGGGAATATAGACTGATCCTACCTAACTAAATGCTTAATACTGAGAAGAAATGGGAAAAAAAAAGGTAGGTGTTCAATGAAGCAGTTGGGCAAAGAATTTTCTCTCTTATAGTGCATGATATTAGGTCCTTAACAAACTACTCTTGCTTTAACAAGCCCACCACTATTACAGGCAGAACTAGGTGGTCACAGCCCCTGGCTGCTGTCAGTCCTCCACAGAGATTCAGATTTGGGATTTTGGGTTGGGTTGAATTATGGCTCCATTTAATATAGATCACACATCCTTCTTACATTTGGATAATTTGGTAATTTATGGATAAAATAATTAATGTACAACTGTAAGACTTCATGGAATGAAAGAGAGAACAAGAACACTATCTCCTTTATTATTCTTCCCAATTAAACCAGCAGATTCAAAGATTGTGTAAGTGATGGCCCTATAATTTTTTCTGTTACTTGTCATCATCTGGCTGGTATCTCAGAAGCATGTGGGTTTTACATGCCTGGAATTCTTATTTTTTTTTTTTTTTTTAACTCCTTCTTCCTCTCTAATTTTACTCTGGAATTTTAAGACTGCATTCTTGTCAGTATTACAAGTTTATTCCTCATTGGGACAGAACTGCTCAGGGTTACTTTCTGTCAAATCATCACTACTCCAAGTCAGGGGCATCAATACCATGAAAGCATTTGGTTCCAGGTGCTGGTGTACTGGTATTTTTCTGAAACAGAAATTCATACCCTTTTACAATCCCACTATTTTAACTCTTTATTTCCACTATTTTGGAATTTTCAAATACTGATCTAAAGCATGAATGCAACAAGGAGTTGACCATGAAAACAGAAACCACCTTCCTTTAGGAAAAATCACTCTGGGATCCTTGGGAACTGCCAGCAGCACAGAACGTCACTGCCTTTAGTTATCACCTGAGTGAATTATCACAGGCTGCAAGCACACGTGGAGCGATTCCAGAGACTGTGCTCTGCACTCAGCTCTCACTCTCTCACTGTTTTTAAAGCTCCTGAAATGCAAGTCCAGCTTCCCCTCCCTGCAGGAGAAGGCAGATAGCAGGGCAGAAAGCAGAGCTCTTACGTGGGCACTTCTTGACGCAGAAAGCGCCGTAGGTGTACTTGGCGTTGTGATTGTGCTCCAGCTGGAAGGTGGTGGGGTTGTACACAAAGGTCTGGGGGCACTGTGTCACACAAGCACCACTGTCATTGAAATTCATACAGGCCTGCAAAACAAGGGAGACAAAAAAA
>VWYI01036744.1:0-16856 GCA_013399455.1 Anthoscopus minutus | reverse complement strand
AAAGCTGAATTCAATGATATGGTTGGCTTTAGGGTTTTGGGTGGGTTTTTTTTTTTTGGTGTAAAAGATGGCCTTGGTTGTTCAGACTCGCTGTGACAGAGAGGAATGTGATACAGAGCTCTCTAACACTCGTTTTGGCTACTTGGATTTTTGCTAGGATCTTGGCAAAAAAGTGACTCTTCAAATTAGGGAGCTTGGTGAGCCCCCTTAATTGGCAACAGTAGCCTGTTAGAACATTTCCTACAAAACCAAAACAACACCTTAATTTGTTTCATAACTACTCACAGTCAACTAATTCTCGACTTGATGGGACATTCTAAAACTGCCAAGAGTGAGCAGCTATTTATCATTGTCTAAGCAAATGCTAATGACTTTTGCAGAGGTCCAACCCTTTAGATTTCTTCCAGCATGAATACATCATCCAGCTGAAAACTGTAATTCCCAATTAGGAGGCAAGAGGGGTAAGAACTTCTTTTGAGCTAGCACAGGAGGAGGCCGTTTCCCTAAGTGGCAAGTTTAACAAGGTCAGTTGCTTCACACACTGAGAGAGGAAAATAGGACTTTGTTCCACTTAGTATTCAGGCTCTGCCTTGCACAGCTGACAGAGGACAGGGCCCTGACAAATGAAGAGGAGTGTGTGGATAACAAAAGTAATGGGATGCAGGGAAAACAATTGACCATGCAAGCTTGGTAATTAGGAGTAGAAAGGCTCACCGATTTTGACATTCCTTATCAGCACATATCATGATTGAGGTTTTAACCACAGATTATAAGAAAAATGTTGGAGTAATTTTCACAGAGCGTACCATGAATGAGAAGTTTGTATGAATATGAAAGGTGCAGCCTGATTTGGATCCATTGAGCAGTTTAAACAGCCACTGTCACTGGGTATTGCCTCCTCACTAACCTGTAATCCTGGCTGCTTTAGAAGTGTTAGTCTAGAAGTGAATCCTTCTGGTCTTTTTCCAGGTTGTTAAAATACTGATGGTTTTGCATTTTTAAAGAGTCAACGTGTAACAATACTATGTATGTCCTGTCCCCTTGCCTCCTGGGCTGGGACTGAGAGAAAAGAGAAGGAGATTCCTGTCTTCTGCTGATTTTACTAACAGTCCTTTTCTCCATTTGGATCAGGAGCAGCAGGACCCTGGGACCTGTCATGCCAGATTTCAGAAAAAGAGAGGGTAATAATGTATCCAAGGAAAAAATCTGCTGCTGAAAGGAACAGGCAGGAAGACCCATGATAAAAGCACTGTCCTACATGGAGCATGTGCTAAGCAAAACTGCTGATCCTGTCTTTCCTGGTCCTTTAAAATGCCTATTATAAAACCTGCCCGTTTTTTTCGTAGAAACAGATTTTTTTTTTCTCCCCTAACAAAGATAAACAGTTTCCTCAGAACTGGATGGCAAGTCCACCCAAGGAATAGGGTTGTGTCACTCTTCTGCTTCCACTAGGAAGTCAACCAGGCCCTCCTGTGCATTTCAAGTTCTAGACCCAGTTTGAATCTGAGATAAAAACATGAGTAAAACTTTGCTTTAGCATGTTTGCTTGCATTTATGTCAGATGATGATTACTGTCTTGCTTTTAGAACTGAATATGCAAATGACTGGATGGCAGCAGATGGAGGAGGATGGATGAATTTTATCTACAGATATTAAAACCGTATTTAGAACAGGATGCTGTTGTAAGATGCCATAATGCTCAAAAGGATTTGTAATGCTTCATAAGCTGTACTTTTTCTTATTAATAAATACTAATTTAGTTTGTTTCTTCAACCCATTTCTTACATGTTGACTTAAAAGGTACTCCATCATATATATGACAATTCTCTGATAACTGTTTAGCAAATGCACAAAGCACACCAATACTCCTTGGAGACATGGCAATTCTTGGGAAAAATTCATCTAGAAGATCTGGGAACTTCTGATTTATGACTGAAATGTTTTACATACATTTTTAATTGCTTCGATAATATATGCAAATTTCTAGCATTTTGTGCTAAATGCTGCTAATTTGTGAAAAAAAGCACAGGGAAATACACAAGGAAACAACAAAGTTCTGTGTCTCAGCTGAAAGCTAAGCACAGTTGTCTATAGCCTACAGGGTTACACTTTTCACCCACTGTGTCTAAGCAAGTAATGACTAGTCCTGAAAATTGCCAGACCCCTGCTGAATTTCTTTTACATCGCTCTGGGGCCAGAAGGGAATGAGAACAAACCCTGGATGCCTCTCTGCTGTACCGGAAAAACCTTCCAGCTGATTTTTAGCATGTATACTTTCACAGCTGCCACAATTCAGGAGGTCTAACTTTCAGGCTGCAGCATTACACCATTTTTACTGCCAATAACTTGTATTTTGTGGGTGAGGGTCTGTAGTGATGCAGAGTGCCCAGGCAGGTGCAAAGAAAAGCCACTTTACTGCAAACACCAGCCCTTTTTAAGCAGTTAGGCCTTTAGCAGTTACATAGTTTTAAATCATAACAAACATAATTCAACCAGCCACCATACACCATGATGTGAACACATGATGGTTATATAACTTGGTTTTCAACCCCTAATTCGTATGAAAGAATACTATTTAGCTTCTCTGTGCAAGGCATTCTGCTTCTGCCAGGCTTAATTTAAATTCAGCTTTTTTACTGGACACACTTCTTTGTGGAGATGGAAGGAAAGTGGTTCCCAAAATTCCCTAATTCGGCTGAGTCTCTTTCCCACAGTCCTTTTCTACTCAGCTGAAGTAACAGGCCTGAACCACGATTTTACAAGCCTTACCTTCTGTAAAATTTTACTTAACAGTCCTTAACCTTTGAAAACAGCTACATCAACACATCAGCTCTGAGGATGCTCCTCAATGCTCATTATGGAACAATGACTGCAATTTTCCTCTTCCCTTTACCTATTTATATTGTACGTGACACAAGAAAGATTGGTATTTTACTGTCTCTCTCTAGTTCAAAGCCAACAGAGAACTTCCAGGGACTGTTGGATCACCCATGCCATATGTGCTGAGCATCTACTTGTAAAAAGCCACAGAGAACAGCTTTGGTAAATCCTGTTGGTGGCTGTCAGGCCACCACTACATTTCATCAGCAGCCAAAGAACAGCATTTAGAAAGTGGTTTTGAAGCACAAAACTTATCACTATCAAACAGCCAGGGCCAGCCAGGGAAAGATTCATTTTTACCTGATCATTATGAGTCCCTTGCCCACAGTTTCAAAATATATGCAATTTTCCATACCCTCCTCCCAACCCCACCTGGCAGTCATCTTCACAGCTATTTGTCTCTTCAAACACGTGGGTACCTTTGAAAATCCACCTCTCTATGCAGGTTCTAATTCTAGGCTTCTTTAGAGCTAGGTTTGCTTCCCCTGAAACCATTAGCAAAACTTTTCTGATCCACCCAGAGTGATGAGCTACACATTTTTTGAGATCAGTTTTGGGTTCTAAAGCTGTTAAAACTCTTAGAAATAATGGATTAGAAACAAGACAGATTTTCTAAAGGCCTGGATGTTTAGATTGTCCATTTATTTAAAGAAAAACTGGTTTTTCTTCCCATCTGAAGCACACGTGTAAGTAACATACATTTGAGGGAGAGCATTTTGGGAACCACTTTCCTTCCATCTTCAGGAAGCAGCACGTCCAGTAAAAAAGCTGAATTTCAATTAAGTCTGTCAGAAACAGGGAATGCCTTGCACAGAGAATTACCAAATAGAATACTAAGTAGTATTCTTGACTTTCATATGAGAAGCACACAGAGCACTAATAAAAACCATGTATAATGGCAAATACCTCTAAAAATTTGCTGTCACCTCTAAAAACTAATTTTGGAAAAGAGAAAAGATAACAATCACAGAGTTAAGCATATTAATGGTTCCCAATCTGTATTTACAAATCTGATAGACGTGTGAATGGGCAACATTAAGCAGATAAATGATGTTAACAGAACATGAAAAACACTAAACCCTACAATTTGCATCCCGAATCTGCGAGTGTGCCTGCAGTACACATTAGAAGGGACAAAACGGTGAATTTCATGGGTTAAAGCATTAAGAATCCGCTATGTGACTGGCAGGAAGAATAAAAAAACGCCACGTACAAAGCAGTCGGTGTCCTTGGGTCCGTAGCAGCCCCCGGCGCACTCACGGTGGCAGCAGTCGCTGACGTAGGGCCCGTAGCAGCGGCCATCGCACTGCTCTGCACACACGGTCTTGGTCACTGCACGGGGCAGGAGAGGGGACAGAGTCACACACAGCGATAGCCACGCAGCTCCCCGAGCGCCCCGGCCCCTAAACGCCCACGGCGGCCTGGGAAAAGCCCCAGCGAGGGAGGGAAAAGCCGCCAGGGCGCGGAGGCTCGCATCCAGAGCGGCCGCACCGCAGCTGGGTCCGGAACTTCTGCACAACAGCTGTATTCAGAACATCTGCACAACAGCTGTGTCCGGAACATCTGCACAACAGCTGTGTCCGGAACATCTGCACAGCAGCTGTGTCCGGAACATCTGCACAACAGCTGTATTCAGAACATCTGCACAACAGCTGGGTCCAGGACATCTACACAACAGCTGTATTCAGAACATCTGCACAACAGCTGTGTCCAGAACTTCTGCACAACAGCTGTGCACAGAAAATCTGCACAACAGCTGTGTCCAGAACATCTGCACAACAGCTGTATCCAGAATGCCTTTAGGACACCTGTATCCAGAACATCTGCATGACAGCTGTATCCAGAATGCCTGCACAGTCCCCTTTTTAGGAGCACCCATGCTGCTCAAGGACTGCGGAGAAGGAATTTTTAGTGTTCCCTCTTACCCTTGAAACATCATGAGGAATGTTACTCTCAGATCATTAGGTTTTTTAAACAGGATATGACACCCTCTCTACCCACCCCCCACCCCAAAAATAACAGAAGACCCCACCAGCTGCATGTGAGTTTTCCCCATGAAGAAGAGCAACACGGAGTAAATGAGTGAAATTCAGAGTGAGACCACCAATGTCACAGCCAAATGCTGCCCTTGATGGCAATCCATTTGACAAGTGGGGACAGAGCAGACTGACACCTTGGAACACATTTGGAAACATCACTTGCTATTTCTAAATAACACAATCCTGCCTTCCTTCCCAGAAGGAACTAGATCTACCAGCTGGATTGTGGTTCCACACCACTCAGGGCTTAACCTTGTGCAAAGAACAGTCAACCCATGGAGCATCTGCCTCCCCTCCCTCACTCAGCTGTAACCTTTATCTTTATTTTATGGAAAAAGAAATTAGTATTATCCAAACTATACCAACCACCACTGCCTACCGTGCTGTCAGCTGTCTTTTGATAAAAGCTGCCATGATACACTTCTGAAATTAACTTTCAAAATTTATTTTTTTAAAAGCATTTGATTTCTTCTCTATGAAAAACACTTTTCATAGAGAAAGCAAGAGAAAACAAAATTCCATCCAACTTTCTGCTCAAATCTACTATTTTAATGTATAGGCAACACCTTTATAAGTACATTCTGATCCAAAATCCCTTGCCAGAAATACATAAGGTAATGTTGAAGGTTCTTGCTACATACAGTATTTACTTAGGACATAAAAATGGAAATAACTAAAGAGAAGTGATTTTTTGTAATCTACAGAATAAAACAATGCACTTTTAGAGCAATTTCATCTCGCTGATACCAGAAGAAAGCCCCCAGAGAGAAAGAAAAGGCTTTTGTGGCTTGTGAAATCTAATTTGAGAAATTTGGGAAATTCTGTAAAGGCACTTACTGTCAACACTACCTGAAAAGCACATTAAAAAGATTTGTTTATTTAAGTGACAGTATTGATAAACATTAAGACAGATGTGAAACGATAGCACCTGTGGCTGTGTGCCACCAGCACACTGTGGTGACAGTCTTGGCTCATGAAAAGGAACAAATACCTTCCCTAGTCCGTGGCTGTGTCTTCTTTTCCACCAGCTCAGGATCTGCCCTGGGCTGGGCACTGTGTGCCTCACAGAGAGGCAGAGCCCAGCCTTACCCTGATTGCGAGAAGGCTCCAATTCCCAGTGGCTTCCCCTTAGAGGAGGGACACAGAGGCTGTTCAGAGCCCTCCACCCCACACCCCAAACTCCCTGTGCTCACCTGTGCCACTGCCCAGGGGAGCAGCTGGCCCCAGAGCCAAGGGGACACCACCCAAACTCTCTGCCTCCCCTTCCCCATGGCTCCTCCTGTTTTGGCATGGCCACAGCCAGGTTCTGCCTTGTGGCTGTGCCTCGAGGCCACGCATGGAGCCCATTAAATGCCTTCCTTGCTGCTGCCCCACAGCTATTGCACATTTTGCTTAAAGTTTGGGTGTAAAGCCTCTCTGTGTGGATAATCAGTGTGAGCCACTAATGCAGCTCTGATTTATTTATCTATCACAGAACCAGCTGCTGTTGGGCGTGGGCCATGATGTCCCCCTGTCCATGGAGCCACTGGACAGAGGCACAGCTCAGTGGGTTGGAGCATGGTGCTGATAACACCAAGGTTTTGGGTTTGATCTTGGGATGGGCCATTCTCAGCAGGGCTGATCAGGAGGAACACAGTCCTCTCTTCAGCACAATACTTGAACTGGATGCCTTCAAAAAGTATATTTTATTAATGGCTAGACACCCTCAAAGAGGATCTCTACCACACTGCTCAGGATTGGAAACACTGTGGGTTTTCCTGAAGCAAAATTAATAATTACTGCAAAGGTTTCTTGCTGTTCTTTCCTAGCTGTTTATTTTTCAGGGAAAACAAGCAATGCCAACAGAAATGCCAGCATGTTCTAGGAATATCATATCTATCTCCTTCTTCTTTGTATGCCATATTTGCATTACAGCTGCTACTAAAGGTCCAGGTCTGTGGAAAACCTGTCAGGTGTCTTCAGTGGCACCACACACACCAAGACATGAATGAGCTTAGTGGGCTCTGAATCTTATATTTATATTTATGACACTTTAAAAGGAAGGTTTTTCCTTAAAACAAAGTAAACACAAGGTAATTCTGTGTATTGTCTCAAGGCCTGAAACAATCTGATTGCTCAGATGCCAATAAATATCACTCACCAGTTCAGCTTCCTGCAATCATTCTCAGGGGGTATCCCCACAGAAAATCCATGTAGCTGCACTGGTTTAAAAAGCTAACAAGGTTTTTTCCCCTAGCACTTTCCTCCAAATACAATTAATTGATTTTATAGCTGTAATTCAAGACCTATCTGAAAGAGTGAATTATAAATATTTCTCTAAATGTCAAACTATATGGCATTTCAGGTGTCAGGTATTCATATCTTCACCCAAAACAACAGTGAAGAGAGCCTCACTAATCCTAGCTGAGACCCCAAGCTTCAAAGCAGACCTTTTGAGGGTCAGCACAACTACCTGCCTGGATCCCTACAGATCAAGTGTGTGATCCCAAGAATTTGGAGGGTTCAACTACACAGAACTGTCACAGTCAGGGTGCCAAACACCAAAGTCCTGAAAAATGGGCTGTGCACTGAGATGGATTTCTGGGTGAGACTGTCAATAAACTGGGTTTGGGATGGGATGAAATGACCACCCCATGCACATGTGCAGATTATCAGTCTCCTTTATATTTTCCCCTCATCTTTAATTGCATCAGGACACTATCAATCCATGAAGGAAAAAATGGGAAGTAAGTGAAATCAATGCAAGTGTTACAAACATGCAAAGTTATTAGAGTGATACAAGGGTTTTAATTAATGATGCTGGCTCCAAGCAGAAACTCTTGAGTTTCCCTGATTGATCCCAGCTGCTGGTTCAGCTCTTTCTGTTCCCCACCAGGCTCCTGCTTGCCTTTTGCTGCTCTAATTTGGCACCTTCTCCTCAGCACCACCAGCTGCACAAATACAATTGTGCTCTGACCACACTCCTGTACACACACAGAGTCATGGAGCACTTGACATTTGCTAAATGTTTCCTGGTTTAGGTTTGATTTTAGGTTATATTTGTCTTTTTGCATTCCCTTAGGTGGGTCTATATTCTAATTTAGATTGTTTTTTCAGTTACATTCCTCTTGGGAAAAGTGCATAATCTGTCACTTTAATAATGTATTGAATTGTAAAAGTTTCAGTTTCTGCATGAAACTCTTACCAGACATGAACAGCAAAAATTTTAACAACCTAACCATAGATTTTAAAATTTGATTAGTGACTTCCAAAAGCATTTGTTATTATTATTTTGTTTAAAGTAGTTTACATTCTATTCAGTGTATGCCCCATACAATTTGAAAAATAGTCTTTTTAAAAGTATTTTCACATTAGCCTTTCCTGACAATGAAACATGTTATATCATCTCAATTTCAAATTTGTCCTATCAGCATCTACTAATATTTTAATTATAAAAGTAAAAAGGATTGCTAACTGTGTAAAACAGTAGCCTGGAATTTTATCTTCTCCACCTCCTAACAGAACAACTTGGCTTTAATTTCCTATTAATTGTCTTCTTAAATACATGAATTTTCTTGTCACATTAAGAAATACATTAGAACTGAGTTAGATGCAGGTGGTGTTTCAGACAGAGTTAGCAACAAAGACATTGCTGGAAGGCAACATAAGAAGCAGCTAGGTAGATGATATTCATGAAAAAAAGAAAGGGATTTGTGTTTTTTTCCATATGTAATTTGAAATGAAAGACAGGGATTACAATCTTTCATTTTTTATTCATTTTTTATCCTTTCCCAAGAAAATAATTTAAATCTTATCTTGGGAGGAGGGCTCATTAAAACATTTTGCTTCAATCCTCAATAAAAAGAAATTATCAAAATGCAGCTCTGAGTTGTTTCTAGGATCAAAATAGTTTGGCACTAGATGTAGCACTTCTGGAGTATTTTCCTACATGTGTTGGAAAGACAGGCATCCCCAAGGTTAGGGGGTTAAAGTAGGCACAATGTGCACAACACCACTCATCCTGTCACCAGTTGTATCTAACAACAACATCTGTGAGCCTAAAAGCCAGGCATGTCTTTTAAAGTCAGACATGAAGGCAACTAAAGCATAGTCTAAATTGTATTTTTATGTTTTGAGTCCCTATTCAAATTCTCCCTCTTTGCTTCACACAGTTTGCAGAAAACACATTGTGTGAAAATCCAATGAAGAAATACCTTTTACCAGCCTTTAGCCTTCAACCCTGCTGCTTTTCCAAGGTGCAGCAAGCTCATGGAGGCAAAGAGGAAGACTGTGAAGTAAAATTAATTCCTGTCCCTGACCATCAGAGGCTGCAGAGGAGGCTTGAAGGTAAGAGGATGTGGAGTAGCTACTTGAGTAGAAGATTGTGATCTGTGTATCTCCCTGAAACTTGGATGGGTTATGGCTTTTCCTAGTTTATTATTTGAGCTCCATGGCTGTGCCTTCCCCTGTCCCCACTGTTTGGATTTGTGAGGGCAGCCAGTGTGAAGGCAGAGAGAGCTGTCACTCCTGAAGCCAGCCTTCCGTGCAGCCCTGCTGAGCTCCTGCCTTCACAGCACTGCAGATAAGCTTTTCTCTCCCTGGTATTACTACATTAATCCACCAAATCAGTTCCCTTATCTGAGAGCAGTGCTTTGTAGAGGCTGAGACCATGGCAGCTGATCCTGCCACGTGGATCTCTGCAGGTACACAGCTGGGCTTGGTATGAGGCTGGTACACAGCCTGAACCAGCATCATGGGCTCCTCATAGAACAGAACTGCCAAGATTTTAAACTATTCTTGCATAAGCTAACCACAAAAGGCCTGAATAAATCTACTCATGCTTGGATGGATCATGAAGCTTCTTACAAAGTAACTATGCTTCATTAGGACAGAGGGAAAAACCACATTAATTAATTGTAACCATGATATACAATAATTTGGTTGGCTAGGGTTTAAGTCCCTTTCCATTATCTACTTAAGCACACAACCCACAATCTACCTCTTTTCTTGGTAAGGAGCACTGAGTTCCTCAGTGCCTTCATAAAGACTGGCAGCAAAAGAAGGAGATGTCCTAGCTCAATTCAGACAAAGAAGAATCTGCTCAGCATCACTGTACCCTAGTCCTGCAATTCTCCTAAGGGGTTTTTAACCATGCCTGCAGACAAAGCACAATGTGAAGCAGTGATACAAGAACAGGTTAACTTGAGCAGAGCTGTAATTGTGAGCAGCTTCTCCAGCAGAATCAGGTGGTGCTCCTTAAGGGAAAGCAGCTCCTGGCAGGGTGGCAGAGCCTCTGCAGGTATGTGGTTCTGTCCCCTGGGTCAGCAGGGCAGCATGGATTTCCTGCTCAGACACATCAGACATTCACCTCAAGCTGTCTGCCAGTTCTAACTCTGTCCATCTCTCACTCCAAGGAGTCATAAAAACCCCAACAACAACAACAGCAGCAGCATTGCTGCTTCCTATCAAGTCCCAGGAAAGAGGCAGGTGACCCTGGGCTGACTCCTCAGCTCAGAGCTTAGTTGGGGTGCTTGCCTGGGAGTGGCTCATTTGTCACTGTCCTTCCTCCCATTTACAACTCAGCCAAGGAAACAAGCACAAGCTGGAGGTGTTCTCTGGGGGAGCTCTCAGCAACCACTTCATTTCCCAGAGAGAGTGGTTCCAGTAAAAGCAACTGGTTCTCATCCTCTCGTAAGCAGGAAAAATAAAAAAACTTGTAAGAAAAGACAGCTCTCAATTTTTTCCTCTTTTGTTATCTGCTAATATTGTGGCTGTACTTCTAGCTCTTGAGTGCCTGTGTGAAGGGGTTTAAAGGACACGAGGAAGAAACTCATTTTAATGCTCTCTCAATTCAAGAGGACAGACAAACATTGTGAGTAACCCATCACTCACTACTTTCTTCACAAAAAACTATTATTCTCTCTTTCAGTACAACTCAAATACATTCTGAAGTTATTATAAAGAGAACAGTTCTGCAAGATAACTAATATTTCCAGGCTACCATTGAAATTAACAGAGTATTTTGGCATCAGGAACTTTGCAGTGTCAGGTGGTCATTAAAGATCTCCAAATCTTCCTTGTAGTATTTTTTTTTTCTATTTCTGCAGTATTCATTTCAGTGTATTCCAAAATAACCATCAATATTCTCAAGAGCCATGCTCCATGTTGCCACCAAGAAAATTCAAGTGAAAAAAAAATTCAAGTTAGCATAAGAAGCTTTAGAAAGCACAAGGAAGGAAAGAAAAATATCAGTCACATGGGTGGGAAAAAAGCAAACCATCTATTGGTAAAAACATACAGAAAAAAAAAACCCTTGTATATTTTAGAGTTCTACTGAATCCAAAATTTATAATATCCCATCACAACTGAAAGAAAGAAAAAGTAGGATCTCTGCTACATTGTTTTCCAGTCCTTTGTTTCTCACTCTTACACACTTACAGGTCTGGCAGTGATTCTCTGTTGGTCCCCAGCACCGTCCTGTGCAGGACTTGTGGCAACGCCCACCTGCAGGACAGACAGAAAGAGAGAGATTGGAAATGTGGGTTCCTTTCATTCCTTTAACATTCAGCAGCTGCAGAAGGTGAGAGTCCATCTTGTCTTTGGCAGGTCTTTATACTTTAGCAAGGTTGAAACAGTGCCTGTAAAAAAAGCCCAATTAAAATAACCAGACCTGGTGTCAAACTTATATAAAATACTTATATAAATGCTTTATACCCTAAATACCTTTTTGCTATGCATAATGACCAGGACATTTTAAAATAACAAAAATGTATGAGCAGGTCTGGAGGACTGAGGTACAACATCATAACTCAGTGCTATCACTGTTGTTTCCACAGCCTGTGTAAGACCTGCTGATTTCGCCACAGGAGAAGAGATGGCTGTGCTGGAAATGCAATCTACCTCCTCCCCAATTTCATCAGAACACTGGGACATTCCACTCAATGCCTTTGGTTAAAAGCCACCCCTCTTCCCCACAAACTTGCATGGTCTGCATGTGCAATATTATGGTAAGGGAAATGTGCCCTGTGCAACCTCTTAATCCCAGTGACAGCAAAGCTCACAGGACCTTCTGTTTTCTGGCTACTGGTTCTTTAGTTGGCTGTGCTGTGCTGTGCTTCAGAAGGAACCTCATGTTCCTTCAGACCTTGGATGTGATGCTCTGCATCATCTTTCCACGTGCTGATAGGTTTAGTCTCTGAATAAAAAGAGCTGTAGGTGCTTTCACTGTAAAAAACAGCTGTAAGAAGCATTAGCAATGGTAGGTTTTGTAAATCACCTAGTAATTAGGGACTGAAATCCACTTGGGCTGAAGAGGGAGTTGAGTTCATATGTCCATGTCATTGCAAAATGGTGACCTGTGTGAGAGGGAATGGCAAGCAAGGAGAAGAGCTGGAATGATCTCCTCTGGCTGCACTTCAGCACCACTGGGGAGAGTCCCACACCAGAATGGGCTGCAAGGGCATGGACACCCCCTTCCATGGCTGCCATCTGGACATGGCCAAAGTCCAGGCACACTCCCAGGTGTGGCAGTGCCTGAGGGGCAGGCAGGCAAGCCCTTCACAAAGCCAGAGCTGATGGGATGAGCTGAGACACACAACACAAAGCTTCTGGAAGACTATGAACAGTCCTTATTGCTGCGCTTTTGATCACAGGAACCCAACCTTGTGTTTGATTAAACTTTTATACATCACTGGATACTGCTGAGATTCTGTTAAGTGAATTTCCCCTTTGAACCTGATCCAGGTTCAATCCTTTCAGTCGTGTATTAACAGCTGCTGCTGCTAACACCGCTCCATTACACTAAATCAAATGCTTGCCACATGCCCTGATGGGAGACGGCGTCAGAGAAAGTGGAAAATGTCTCTCAGCTAAGGTTGGATCACCCTAAAGACAACCACTGCCCCTCTACTACTTGCAGTGTGCTCACACCTGCAAGATGTTACAGAGCTGAGCAAACCCACCACGATAGTCCTGTGAAGCTGCACTCTCTGACACTGATTTTTCAAAGGCAGCATTCCTGCCTTGGCATTCCTGGTGCTATTGATGATGCTGCCTGGTAATTACCACACTGAATGCCAGCTACCTTGTTAAAACTACCAGCTCCTTGTTGCATTCATGTTCATTTGAAGCAATTATACTTGGGAAACATTGTTGCTGATATCACCACACATAATTTGCTGTCACCTTCTACCATCTGTTTATTTAGATCACAAATGTACTATAACTACATAAATACAAACTCATCCTGGCTGACAGGGAGGGCACTCCATCTGGCATGAATAATGCAACTTTAATCAGTAATAATGATTATTATGATTATTAAGAGACTACTGGAACCCTGCAAAGAAAGCAAATATATCCACATTGATTTATAAGAATGAAAGCTTAAAATGGTGAAGTAAACAGCAAATTAAAGAAAGAATTTTAGCAGATGAGGCTTGATAAGCTACAAGTTGTTAGCTGATTTTGGTACTTGCTGAACTGAATAGAAATGCTGCCCTGGAAGTGAGTTTTATTAACTAGCTGATCAGCAGGAGGAGCAAGATGGATGCATGCTCAGAGAACCTTCACCCCTGTGGGCTGTGCTGAGCCCTCCCCTGAGCCTCAGCATCGCTGCATCCCTCAGCATCCCACCTGCAACGTGGGCTCCTCGTGCAAGACTCTCCTGTATCCCAATCCTTCCTGAGGTCCCACCTCATGCCTCTCTAGGCTCAGAGCTCTGGAGCTCAGGGAGAAAGCTGGAGGCCATGCATGCAGCACCATAACTGCACAGATCACTTGTAACCACACATTCCTGAGGCACAGTAAGGCAGCAATTTGGTTGCTCCTTCCCCTTTCTGTCCCTGGAATCCACCCCCTTCCAAAACCTTCTTTAAACACTGGGCTTTCCATTGTGGGATAGCACAGAAGAAACTTCAGCATCCTTCCAAGTGATCCCTAACTAGAGAGTCTCCCCACACCTCTGTAAAAGCTGCACTTAAAATAAAAATCTTCATATCTGAAGCACTTAGGTGCTGAGCTGATCCTCGCTATGCAGCCAAAAATTTATTCAGCCACCTCTATTCCTTCTGGAAATAAAAGCAATTCAGCATCTTCAAAACATCATTTTAAAAATTCTTTTAACTTGCATGCCTGCTGCCTGGTACATGACTTTGTTTGGCAGTGTCAGATGATGATTTGCATTTAAATAGAGATATTTAACAATAAAGCAAGAAAAGGCTGCCAGCTTCCTTTTTTCTCACTGGGAACTCAAAAGTGTCTGTTTCATTGTTTTCACTTTTCTCAGCTGCACAGACACAACCAGGAGCTGAGCCTGTAGGCAGCACACCTCTGAATTGCATTGCTGTGTGTCCTTTTGAAGGTCAAATGTACTGAGAATTAAAAACCAAACTCCCTCCACGTAGTCTATCTATATTGGCTTGGTTGTTTAAAGAGAAAAACAACTTTCTTTGCTCTCTATACAAACTGATCCAGATTATGCCCTCACATCATTCTGCATTTCATCTGGTTTTCCCCACTAAAGGAAAATCTGTCCTGTAACAAGGACAGATTGAAACCCATTAAAGACCAGCTCTGCAAAATGAAGACAGAAATAGTCCTGTGGAAGTCAACATATGCACTCAGGAGCATAACAAGCATTCATGTGAGGAGCAGGTCTCACAATGAGATCTGCGTGTCAGGCTTAAATGAAAATAAATGTATTGGCCCTAAGGTTGACAAGGCACTTGGAGGAATTATACTACTACTCACAGATCTTCCTGTATATACTTCTTAAGATTTTTAGGCTGTGAGGCAATAGAATTGAAAAGAAAAAATTATGAAACTATTTGTGGCACAAATCATTCCTGTTACTCCTCGTGTGTAAAATATTCTAAACCCCTCCAACATGCAGCAGAAAGGGCTAAAAGAATTTGGCCAAAAAAAATCCCTCTACAGGGCACAGCCTTGGCCCATTCACTTGATTCTTCACATTAGTGAATGCACATATTTTCCTTTTCCAAGCAAGATGAGGAAGGAAAGAACCTACAGAAGTCTCCTCCCCATTACAGCTGGGACACTGGAGAACATTTCTGCTCCTGAATAGTAGCATTGCTTTGTACACACAGCGACAGTTTGGAGGCTTCCATAATTTTCACAGGTTTTGTAATGCAATCTAGGTTAAGAAAAGGCAGATTCCCACTGGAACACAAGAATTAATTTTGCTTTGGCAAATTGCACACAGAAAACCAATGTTTTGTCTCCTGGGCTGTCTTCCCTTGGCTAAAACCACTGCAACAGATCTGAATTATGGACTCTGGGCAGAGCACCTTCCTTGTCATTTCTAGGATGGAGTTTTATTTGTGGGAAATGCTTTTGCTCTCCCAGCCAGGGAATGTCACCAGCAGAAAATGTTTGCTCACTAGCTTGGGAAAGACCAAGGTTACTTCATCCTTGTGTTTTCCTGAGAATTGAGAAGGGCTTCCCTTTGACTCCAGACTGACTTTATTATTTCAGAAGCTGTAAAACCACAAAGGATTAAGTTACTGACGAGACCAGAAAAATGAAGTCCTCCTCTCAGCTCTAAGCTCAGTGTCACACAGAGAAGAAACACTGCTTCTTTCCCATCAGCTATGTCAGCTGCCTCGAGCAGACACCTCTCAGTAGGAGAAGAAAAGCAGAAATAAGAGAAGAAATGTCTTGCTTTGCACAAAACTTACATTTGCAGATGGTTTCTATCAGGTTAATAAATCATCATTCAGTGTTAGGATACCTGCAGCACACTGATAATGAAGTGCAAATAAACACAGACAACATAAAATGGTTTAGATGGTTCCAAGCCATAGTTTTAAGCAGCCTCTTTACTTACCTAACAATCTAAAATAATTGATTAACTATCAAAACAGCTATAAATCATTTATTAGCTTCTATAAGCTGCCTATAAACTCATCCTTGGCCTAAAAGTTTCACTCCTGCAGAAATGCTAGAGATGCCATAGAGACATGTTTCTAGACATAACCATCCCTAAAGTCCAAGAAATTCCAGGTATAGTGTGTGGTAAGGGTCCCAGGCTGTTCTTTGCATGGCTTAGGTGAGACAGCAGGTTTGAATACCCCTGTGTGTTGTTTTTATAGGCAGCTAAACTCCTTAGTTCTGTGTATGCATAGATAGCAAAATCAAAATATAATTCAAACACTGCAACATGGCATTAAGGAGAATTAAAGATACTGTTGTTGTGATTAATTGTTCTGCCTTTATCAGGCCATAATGATTTCCTGACCTTGTCTGACTGTTCCTATTGTCACACATTCATTCATTCATTCATTCACATTTCTTTGTTAGGTAAAAATAATTTTGCATTTCCTACCCTGTGTCTGTGCTAGCCTACAGATCTCTCTCTCTCCTATTGATTTGAAAGTTAATTACCTAAGAGAGTCTCACACTTCCCTGGATTTCCTTCCCTAATGGCAGGAGAGACACATGTTGCAAGAAAAAGTAAAACTTTCTGCAAAAGAAGAAAATGTATTATAGAAATATCTAGTGCTCATTTTCTCTTCCTCTGTAGAAGCATTGAGGGATACAGAAATCTAAGGGTCAGTTCTTCCACAGCTAACAAACTATATGTTTTTACTCATGTCAGATGAATTCACCTAAAGATCTATCACCAAATAGTTTTCCTGTGTAGGATTAGTCCCATAAAATTCAGGCTTCTCTTTTAACAAGCTGTACCTGCATGGGTATTGTTACTTTTATTGTGGTAAATAAATGGCAGCAACTGACCTTTCTGTCTCCTCTATATTTTTGCTTCTTTCCTGAAGTCTCCATGGCCAGTGGAGACACCTTGTGCAAACATCAATGGGATCCCCTTACAGAGAAAACTCATATAACATTTATCAACAAGCACTTACAATGTGGGAAAGCACAGCACCTGTTGTGGAGCTGTCCATCCATCCCTTCATCCATCATCCATCCATCCATCCA
>VWYI01036743.1:93514-141756 GCA_013399455.1 Anthoscopus minutus | reverse complement strand
GCACGGTTCCCCAGCCGCCTTCCGCCGGCGCTCCCATGGAAAAATCCAAAAATTTCCGCATCGACGCGCTGCTGGCTGTCGACCCCCCCAAGGCGGCGGCGGGGCAGAGCGCGCCGCTGGCCCTGGTCACCTCGCTGGGCGGCAGCGGTAGTAGCAGCAGTGGGAGTGGCAGCCCTCCGTCCTCGTCCTCCTCTTCCTCGTCCTCTTCATCCTCCTCCGAGCACCCCGCCGGCGGCCCCGCTGACTGCCTGCGCACCGACAGCCCCTCTCCACCGCGCCTCCTGGCCGCCCACTGCGCCCTGGTCCCCAAGCCCGGCTTCCTGCCCGGGGCGGGCACAGGCTCGCACCCGCATCATCACGCCTCGGCGGCCGGCATGGCCCTGGGACTGCACCCCGCGGCGCCCGGCGGGCCGGGCATGCCGGCGCAGGCGGCTCTCTACGGGCACCCCGTGTACGGGTACTCGGCGCTGGGCGGGCAGCACCCGGCGCTCTCCTACCCCTACTCGCAGGTGCAGGGAGCGCACCCCTCCCACCCCGCCGCCGACCCCATCAAGCTCAGCGCCGGCACCTTCCAGCTGGACCAGTGGCTGCGGGCCTCCACCGCGGGCATGATCCTGCCCAAGATGCCGGACTTCAACTGTGAGTATTTGCCTCTCTCCGCTCCGCGGCCGCGTCCATCCCCTGTCCGCTGCACTGGCCTGCCGGGAGCTGCCCCCTTCCAAGAGGGTAGAAGGCCACTTCTGCCCCCGTCTAAACAAGCTGCAGACTTAAATTGGAAGAGACGCTTTTATTTTTGGATAAATTTATGTTAAAAGAAAGAAATAGCGCTCTGCAATGGGAAACGAGCATGTGCGGTCACATCGCCTTTCCCTGCCCTTGAGGAGCCCGGGACAGCTTGGCCTCTCGCGGCAGGTTAAATGGGAAGGTGGCAAATTGCTCCCCACCTTTGCAAATGCCCTTTCCCGCCGTTCCCGGAGGGTAAAAGCCGCTGGGGCGGGGACGCGGGGGTTGGTGGGGACAGGGCAGGATGTCCTTATGGTGTCCCCAAAAATCCAGTCTCAGTGTAAGTCCCCAAAAGCGAAGTGGTCGCATCACTCACTCATCGTTCTTAATTTTACTTCTCCTTTATCGGAAATGGGTGTATGATAATGTCAGGCATCCTAGGCAAAGGGATGTAGGGAGGATGTGGGATCGGCCAAAAACTTGGGGCTCTGCGTTCCCGGGAGATAACGAATAGGAAAGAAATGCAGTCAGAAGGGTTTAGGTTTGGGCTCAGGAAAGATTGGGAGTGCTGGATGGAACCAGGCAACCCCGGAGTCCCAGCAAAGCGCGGTGCCGAGCTCTAGGCCTTGCGGCGATGGGGAATTTGCGTGCATCTGGTTTAAGCAAAGATCATTTTCGGAGGTGTGAGCTCTCGGTGGGAATGGCCGGTTTAACAATACCGGAGGTGTAGTTTTACGAAAATCATGCCAGGAAAAGAATTGCGATTTTTTTTCCCTCCCCCTTCTCCTACTCTGCACACACATTCGCAGACAAAAAAGTCCATTGTTTTCTCTCGAATTGGAGTTATTTAGACTGGAACATTCAAGAAGAAAAAATAATTAGGAGAGCTATCAGAGTCCTGCCTCTCAAACAAGGGGCAGGGGGGAATAAATAACCGACCAAAATGAGTCTCAGAAAATCGCACCGCGGTGAGAAAATCTCCCGGGCGCTTCGGCCGGCAGTGGACACTGTCCTTTTCTTTCTGCTGCTTTAGCGAGCTGTCTCCAACAGCGGCCAGAGAGCAGGAGCCGCCCTTTCCCAGGTTTTATTTTTCTAAACCAAATAAGCCAAAGTATCTAAATAGTTTGAGAAATGTGCAGCATCGCTGCTGGGTCGCATGCTTGGGGGTGTCGGGGCCTTTGAAGAGGCTTTCTCGTGGCTGAATCTTTTTTTGTTGTTGTGTTGGTGTTTTGTTTCCCCTCTCTAATAAATCCTTAGTTATAGTTATTTTTTGAATACGGAAAACAAGGGGTTTTTTTGTTTCCTCTCTCTCTTCTTTCCCGTTTCCAAGACAGTTTTCTAGTCCTCCCTGCTGGTTTACGCTCCGAGGAGCAGCCGGTGCCCGGCGCTCGCAGGGTGCGGAGGGGCCACAGTCTCAGTCCCGGTCCAGGTTCCGGCCCGCCGGAGGTGTGCCCGCCTGCAATCCCGCTAATTAAACGGATATGGGCGGGCAGGGAGTGCGGCAGGCTTAACTAAAACATTAAATGGAGCAAATTGCTCTCCCCGGAGAGCCCCGTGCCCCTTCGCCGCGATCCCTGGCTTCGGTTTATTGTCTCGCGTTTGTTAGGCTCTTGGGAAATCAAGAGACATATTTTCTTTTATTTAAAAGATTTAATTTAATTCCATTTTTTTTTTGGCCCTGTGGAAGATCCCCTGACACTGAGAAAGCCGAGAAACCCCGAAGTCAGAGGGCCTGGAGGCGATCCCCGCCCCGGTCCGTACTCTGGTGCATAATGGTCCAGCCTCGCTTTAGTCTGGCACTCAGAGCCTTTCCTGCCTCCCTGCTTCCCACCGCCCTCCCGGGGGATGCGCGGCTGCAGCAGGGCGGCTCCGCGCTCACCTCCGCGCTCCCCCTTCTCTTTTCCCAGCCCAGGCGCAGTCCAACCTCCTGGGGAAGTGCCGCCGACCCCGCACGGCCTTCACCAGCCAGCAGCTGCTGGAGCTGGAGCACCAGTTCAAGCTCAACAAGTACCTCTCCCGGCCCAAGCGCTTCGAGGTGGCCACGTCGCTCATGCTGACCGAGACACAGGTGAGTGCCGCCGGCCCCGCGAGGGGTGTGCGGGCGTGGCTGCCCTGGCAGGCGGTGGATGAGGGGATGTGTTTGTGTCCCGTCCCCCCCAGGTGAAGATTTGGTTCCAGAACCGGCGCATGAAGTGGAAGCGCAGCAAGAAGGCGAAGGAGCAGGCGGCACAGGAGGCCGAGAAGCAGAAGGGCGGCGGCGGCGAGGACAAGGGGGATGAGGACCTGCTGCTGCCCGCCCCCGAAAAGAGCGCCGGGAGGAGGATGCGGGAGCTGCCTGACAGCGAACCTGAGGACGAGGAAGAGGAGGAGGAGGAAGAAGAGGCGGCGGCGGCGGCGGCCGGGAGATGCTGCCCGTACCACTCCTCCGACTGTTCCGAGGCGGATGAGGAGGACACGCAGCCCCGGGGCCGGCACGGAACCCCGGCACAGCCCTAGTGAGCCTCCCGCACATCCAGCTCCCTCGGGGTGTCCTGCCGCTCCTGGCTGGCACCAGTCCTGCTCCCTCCTTGTTCTGATTTCTCCCTGCTTGGAGAGGGATGGAGAAGAGGATCCTCCGCATGCCGGGCGGGGAAGAGGATTTATCGTGAAATACAGTGTTACTATTGACTGAAAACCAGACAAAACTTGAGCTCCCCCACCCCCGTCCCTGCCCCCTGGAAGTGCATTCCTTTCGCTGAGTATTGGAAATGTTTTGTTCTTACTATATATCGGGAAATCTGTTTATGTCATGAACGTTAAAACTGCTGGAAATCTCAATACTGTCTTTATTTTTGTATATCGTATTTATAAAAAAAAAAATTACCTCTACTTATGCATGCTAAATTATTCCCCAGGTCCTCCCACCCGTGCAATGGGGGGAAAAATAAATGGCGTTTTTTACTGGATGTGTATGAGCGCTGTGTGAGGGGAGGATGCTCTCTATTCCTGGGCCAGAGCATCCGCGTGTGCTTGGGAGGGAGCGGGGAACCGCTTCCTAACCCGAATTTAGCCCGGTGCCACAATTACCGTGTAATAGCTGACACTGAGAGGATATTCCTGATATTCCCGAGAGGCGCGCCTCGGTACAGGGGCGAAGTGGCCGCTGGCACCAGCGCTGCCGGTGCCAGGCGGGTTTCAGGAAGGCGGCGGTGAATCCCCGCTGTGCGATGCTTTTGGGAACTCGCGGCCTGGCCCCTCGAGGGGATGGAGCCTAGGAAAAGAGGGAGTAGCGCTGCTTTCCAGGGACGGCTCGACTTCCAAAGGAGCGCCGCGCTCCTGTGCCCTCCCCGGTACCGAGGACCGGATCCCCCCGCTCGCCACCCCGCCGGCGGTGGAGTGCGGGGTTTTCGATAACTGCGCGATTTATCTCGCCAATAAATTTGCAGATCAATTAATCCCTGTCACCACAGCTCTTCCCCAAATCAATTATAGCGAATTTAAATATAATCACTGGCTCATCCCCACCAGCTCGGGGCCACGTCTGGCAATTCATCCCTGAGAGTGAATTACGGGTCGGCTCCGCTCCGCTCCCGCGTAGGGCCGCGCGGGGGATGTGGATCCGGCTCCTGCATCCCACCGCTCCCCCTCCTAGCCCCGGAGGGTGAGAATGAGGAGCTCTGAAATACAGAGCTTTCCCACTCCCGTGCGCTTTAAAAATAAAACAATAGTAATTTTAATAAAGGATATTTTCTACAGAGTGACGTTAACCTGTCCTGTGAGGCCGCAGCGTGGCCCCTCTTAACGGCTTCTGTAAAAATCCTCCCCGTGAAACACAGGCTGGCGGATGCAGGAGATAATGGGGTAAGATTCATGAAGGAAAAGTGTTATCCCTCAGGACAGCTTCAGCTGGGTCGGCTGGAGGTGGCATCCAGGCATAACGCGGGTAGTTACCAGCTCACCGGCCCCGCACGCCCAGTGCCCCGGGGCGACACGCCAAAAATCACGATATATCATAAATCTGAACAGATCCCGTATGTCAAAAACAACAGTCGCGATAATCCCGATTTGGATTTGACCGATACCTACCCCCTTGCACGGAAACAATTGCGTCGGAGGCTCTGATTTAAATTTGTAAACGATTTTCTTTTGGCCACAGGCACTGGAGACTTCAAGGCGATAGGAAAACAAAGGCATTGGTATCTCTGTGTCTTTTCACGCCGCTGGCTGAATCTGCATCTTCGTGGGTGAAAGGCCGGACAGGAGAGCGCAAGACCCGCGTAGGGCTGCGCTGGCTCCTCCGCACTAATCCCGGCAACACGTCCGAGTTACTGTCAGCAGGATTTTACCGCTTGCTTATACCTTAAAGTGTCTGAAACGTACCAGTCTGGACAACACCTTATTATCTCAAAAAATAATCAATAAATTAAATATAATGCATAGTGTATACAACAACACTAACAAAACCAACACCAACAAAAACACCACCACCCCTAGTAATAATAATAATAATAATAATAATAATAAAAAAAGCTATCTGAGATCACCCCCCCAACAATAAAAATCCTCCCTCAGTCATTAATTTCCAATTAAACACCCATAATTAAGCTGGCAGACGTGCTCTATGGAGCCAGAAATATCCTGTATGCCCAAGAGGTGTGTGTCCAAACTCGTCTCAGCTCCACGAAAACCAGCCTTGCGGGTACAGGCAGCTATTCACGGACTCGGTATCAAAGTCCTACCGGTGTATTGTGTCTGTCTCAATAAAATTAATCTCTTTAAAGCCCAGCGTCTCACAAGAATACCTTCAGTGTTCCAGACTACAAGGGCAAATATGTTTTTCAGATTCTGTTTTTATGGACGGATTAAAGTTTATTTTCCATAATAGGGCACCTAATAAAACTCATAAAGCTCTGTCAGTCTTACAGCTGGTGGCCTCATTTAACACTTTCACTTCGTAAATCATTTTACAACTTGCCAGGTGTTTCCAAAACTGAGAGGAGAGGAGGGGGAAAGAGAGAGGGGGGGGGAAAGAGAAATTAAAGTCACTTAAAATATAGATACGGTCCTTTGGCTCTGGGTGCGTTTGCACTGTCGCTTGGAAGGGCTTCAAAGAAGGTGTCGGTCCCAACGGGGGAGAAAAGCCTTTTAATCAGGATTTCCCACGCTCTTTTGAAGTGCAGACGCTCGTCCCCACGTGCAGGGCAATCAAAGGCTCAGGGTGATTAGCGGAGCCGGTAACGCGTGCGACACGCTCCGCGCCCCCGGGGCGCCCGGCCCGGGGAGGCTCCGCGCCCGCTCCCGGAGCGCCCCGGGCGCGGAAATCTCAGCGGCTGGGGCGGAGGGGACGCTCTCTGGCTGAGCCCGCAGCAGAGTCCCCCCGCACCAGCTCCGGGGTGTTCCCGCATCCAGCCTCATCCCCGGCACCCCTCACCCTGCCCCGGGAGCCTCATGCTCCCAGCCTACCTCCCCCTCACACCAACCTTCCTGCGAGTGTGGGGCCTCCCTGCATCCATTTCCCTAGTAATAATAACACCCAGTCCCGGGGTGCCCCCAGCACCCAGCCCCGGGGAGCCCCACTGGTGTTGGTGGGGTTGCGTTGCCTCAGGACCCAGCACAGGCAGGCTTTTATCTAAACCCCTGTTTGTAATTTCACTATTCGGTCGGTTCCCTCCCCAGACGCAGTAGGTAACAAACCTCTTAAAGTTTTCATTGCTGTACTTGAGAAGTGGTAAGTATGAACACGGACCTTTGGTAGACATTTTACTTAAAAAAGCTACATGGTTTAGGCATGGATGTCATTAACTGGCAATTTCACAAGCATTAAGTGCTAAAACAAAAGAACCAAAACAGGATCCATATGTTCGAGGTAAACCTGCTAAAAGTCTTTCAAATGGGAAACCATAAATATGTAATCTCCCTCAAACTCTCCGTGAAACCGCTACGAATGAAATACTCTACTAGCAGAAAGACTATTGATTATTTCAGAAGTCCAAACTTTACATACATCCAAAACCAAGCGATTAATGTCCAATTTCTCAATGATTTCTCTAGCTCTCAGTAAGACCCCGTCCCACGATTCTTTCTCCTGCTCTCACACTCCTTCCCTTCGTGCCTGCGGGGCTGGACACGCTTGGGAGAGCTCACACTGTGTGCCTGCTGCTCCCATGTGGGTGCTGGCAGCCACCACCTCGCCCCCTCCAGCCTGGCTCCTGTCACAGCTCGGATCCCTCTGCGGGGGAGCTACACCGAGGCTTTCCAGGTGACAGCAGAGACCCCCCAGGACAGTGAATCTTAGCATAGGTGCCCTTCTTCCTTTCCCAAATTTCCCTTTGAGCGCTCTGGGTGCCGAGATAACCACGCTGTGCTTCAGCTGTGAAAGCAGGAGCACAATTTGTTAATTCCTGAGCCATGCATCTTTCCAGTCATGTGCAGGGAGCTTCTTGGTCGGTGGTTTGAATCCCAGAAACAACACACCAGACAAATAGCGGAAGGGATGAAGCTCCCAAGTTCCTTATTCTCCCTTGAGTGTTGTGTAGTGACCAAATAACAATCTTTCTGCCCCCTAAGAATGGTCAGATCCGGTCTGGCCAGAGTTAAATACCAACTGCATATTACTCAGCAACTGTGGCACAGATTTTTTATTTTTCACCAATACACATGCAACTAGAATCACAACAGTAGACTGAGATTGTTCCACATTAGGAAGAGGTGGTTTTGTCTTTTCTGAGATTTTTTGCCTCATTTTTCTTGCCTTGAGGGTTGTGTAATGTCTCTTCCAAACAGTTCTCTACAAGAAGAGTGGATCCAGGATATATTTATTGTCTTCTCCCTACTCTGAGGACAGAAGAAGTTAAATTTAACTAAGTCCTAGGTGGCAATGGAAATGCCTGCATGGAAATGGGATCACCTGCAACATGTAGGAAATCAGAGTGGTTTTACTCTGATCACAAGCTACTATAAAATTTGGTTTTCCACTTCCTTTTGGAAAAAATCCACATTTTGCTGAGTTAGTCTAACTGGGACTGGTCTCTAAAATGAGTAAAGAACAATGCTGTTTTCCTCTAGTAAAACTCAGCAGAGGCAGTGGCTTGCAATGAATTTTGTAGCTGCAAGGCTTAGCTCCATTTTACTCCCTGCAGGATATTTGCAGGCAGATCACAATTTCCTCTAATTAATCCACTGTTTTAAATTATTATCCATAGGACTTCTGTTAATATTCTTGGCCAATGGTACCTTTTGGCAGGTGGGACTCATGTCTGAAGAGGGAGTATGGATGCACAAAGCAGAAGTTCCTGATTCAGCTGCCTCCTCTCTTCCCACACAGAGAAGATGGGGATGGAGAATTCCTGTCCCTATCCAGTCCTGCTTGGCTGTGGGTACGATTTCCATAAATAATAATAATAAAAAGAGCAGATAGAGTGAATTTTGGTGTAAGGCTGGGGCAGGGGAGTGATGTTAATTTAGAACACCTCAAGGGATGGGGCAGATTGTCCATTGCTTGGTATCCCTGGATGGCCTTTCTGGAAAGGACGTGGAAGCCAAGCAGAAGCTGCTGAGCCGCCTCCAGTGCTGATTTCTGCAGTGTAATAGTGGCTGGCACTGTGCTGGGGCCTGCCTAGACCATCTAATGATTCTTTCTGGACTTCAAAATGATAAATCTATAAAGCATGTATTGCTGTAGCAGCTAGGTGCAATTTTAGAAATGTTAATGAGTAATTACATAAAGGTTGTCCACAGTCATCGATGTTAATCACTGTTCTTTTGCCAGGGATAATTAAGATGACACTTCAGCAGCATCAGCCGGTGGTTCCCGCTGTCTGTGCTGTCTCCTTCTCCCCTCCCAGCTCCTGCTGCTGTTCTCATCCTCCTTCAGGGGCCTCTTCCCTCCCTTCATTCCTCCCATGCTCTTGACCCCCAGCTTTTCTGGAGAGCCTAGTTCACCACAGCCTGAGGATTTTTAAGCTGTTTAACAGCACTTCACATGGTATTGTGCTCTATTCTGCAGGTAACTTGCCTAGACAATGTGTGCAAGCTACATTTCTTGAGCCTCTTGAGCTCATGAAATGGCTGCTCTTCACACCTTGTGAAGACCTTTTTGTGTCTTGGAAACCTCAATCAATCACTGTGGAGGAGATGGAATAACAGCTAAGTGTGTGGTTTGCTGTAATAAAACCTGTGAATTCTGTCCACAATTTTCACTCTTCAGCCTGTGATCAGCTTCCATTCAGTGTAATGCAGATTTTGGGTGGTGAAAAGTCCACGGTGGAGGTTTTCGCAGAGGTGAGATGCCCTGTCTGTGCCTCTGAAGTGTGCCACTCCTGTGGCAACCCAAAACCTCATGGGTTCCTCTGGCTTTGGGGTGGGAGGAAGAAATCTCTTTCATCAGCTACGGATGGCAAGATACCTGACCCCCACACTCCTTTATTCCTCCAAATCTTCATCTCTAGGACTGATAATTACATCTACAGGTTAGATTTGAGGGTCGATTTTGGTAGCAGATGAAAATGGGATAATGTTGAAAAGTCATAAATGTGCTCTTCTGCAAAACCTGTTACTCCTGTGCCTCTGACAGCTCCACCTCAGCCTTGGGTAGCCCTGGCTCCACCCTGGAGGAGGCCACTTCAGGGAAAGTGTTACTCAGCTTCCAGAGGGTGTTAAAAACCTGGCCAGGAACAAAGGTTTCTTCTCCAATTCTTAGCAGTCTGAAGGCTCCTTAAACTCACAAAGCTGGTGTGAGGCTTCCCAAGAACCGGGCAGGCCAGAAGCATGGATGGGTCTAGGGTCTCTCCAGATCTGATTCTCATACAGGTTTCAGACAAGAGAAAAGAGATTTGAGTTGATTCAAAACCCATAGCAGCCTTTGAGCTGAACTATTGCCTTCTGCTCAAGCTCTGAAGTGCTGGTGAAGAGCTCCCTAGAGCTTCCCTCCACAGCTTTTATCCTCACAGGAGCAGTTCAGGATTCTCAGGTGCTGTCCCTGCCTTTCTGCACTGCTTTCTCATCCCTGACACACAGTACCTATATAATCTTTGGTATAATAAATACTCCCAAGGGACCAACACACAGTTTCAAACCACTTTGGTGGGGAAATTGGAAAGTAAATACCATCTAGCCAATATTTTAAGGGTGATTTGAGCTACAGAGTAAGGAAAATAAATTCATTCAGAATATAAGGCCTTGGCTGAGGAGGAAAGAGAATTTTTTGAAGATGCAAGCCTAGAAAATGCAATCAAGGCGACTTATTTTTCCTCAAGGTGACACCAAGCATATCTTGGGTCATTGTCTATTAGAAAAACATATTGTTCTGTCCCCTGGCTGTGACCAATGGCTGCTCCCCAGTGAACTTCAGTGCCTCCAAGAGTATTCCCTGCTATTCCACACCAGAATCATGAGGGCCTGTGCACCCAGGAGAGATTTGAGGGTACTCTTTATCATCTGAACCATAAAACGTCCATAATGGAGTTTTTAATGAAAAATGTGTAATGCTTGGAAATCTTTCACGTTTGAAAATGAAGCAACCATTTTACTGCAATGGATAAAAGATTATTAAGTAACAATTCAAAAATGGTCTCTGATTTAATTTTGCTCTGTACCTCTCATTTTAGTTACATAACTCAGTCATTTTTAATTCACTTTGAAATGAATTCCATTCAATTCACACAAGGTGAGCTGCTTTTGGTATGTTAACAGTTTTGTCCTAGGACACAAGTTTTAAGGAATTTTTGGTGCCAGCTGGCTCTTCCTAAGCGTACCCTTGATAGATGCTCATTCATTTCCTTAAAGTGTTATTAGGGAAACCACGTGGTATCCAGTTTGGAATTGTGCATGCATCCAAATTACGGGAAGGCTACAGTAATTAGCTTTAAAGCAAGGCTTCAGGTCACATCAGAATTTGGGGATAGCACAGCTGTTTCATACAGGCAGCTGTGATGTCCATGCCTGCAAGCCTCATACTAAACTATGCTTTACTGGAGGGTGAAGTTCCTCCAGGAGATGAAATCACAAAAAGTGTCATATAGTAAAAGAGTCATATCTCTACCTACAATCAGTCCAACCCAAAAAGTCTTGGGTAAAACATACACTCGGCCTTTAAAAGTAACCCTGTGGATCAAATTGTCTCTGAAAACAAAATTGCTTTATCAACTGCAGGAAAAAAAATCACACACACAGGATGTAGCTGGGCACAAAGCTGCAATTACGATCAGCACAACAAAAATTGGAGTATTAGAGTTGCCACTGACATATTTATTAAGCTGAAATCACTGTCGTGCACCGGCTGCTCCTGGGCTGTAACTTTTCATGTGCAAAGTTCACCCACAGAACAATGGGAATTAAATGATCCCAGATGTGCTCTGAGCACAGGATTGGGTTGCACACCTTCTGTAGCACCAGGCAGGGCAGCCCCGCTGTGTCTGCGCCCTCGGAGCATGACTGACATCAGCCCCTCATCCCCGGCGTGCAGGACAATGGAAAAATGTCAAGTGAAAAAAAGCCCTGCAGATACTTGGCTCGTTCAGGTGTCGTGTTAAAACCCTGCCAAAAGGACTTGTGCATGATTTATCAGCGTAACACTCCGGCCAAAGCTGAAAACCAGACTCCACTGCCCTGTTAATTTTGATACAGAAAACAGAGAAAGTTTAAAACATTGCTGTCTAGTTTAAAAGAAAAACAAAAATCGAAGTTGCCATAATAGCTTTGAGTGGGTCATGCTGTTTAAAGGGGGAATTGAAATTTTCTGCTACACAGCTAAAAAATCAAACATCCGGCTTTTTGTTAAATGCATCTAAAGCAAATCACACTGTGTTTTCCAATTGGTCTGGTGGGAGTAAGGATTAGTGTTGCAACCGTAGCTGCTTGGCTTTCCAGCACATTGTATTCTTACCAATCCAAACCCCTTTTCTTCTCATTAAGTAGCAACTCTCTCAAACCTAGTATGGAAGAATTTGGGACATTTTAAGTGGCATCTCCGTTATTGCAAGGTCAGGGATCATTTCTCACACGGGTTTGACGTGGGCTACCAGACTAATACTCAACAGGAAGAAATCTCAACAGGCTGTATTTTTGTGTATGTTATTGAGCATTTATTCCATGGCAGACAAAGCAAAATGTGTCCCAGCCAGGTGTAACTTCCCCAGCAGTCTCTGCTGGCAGGCAGTGCTTAGTGTGCAGTCCTGGGGGAAGGCAAGTGCCAGCATTTGGTCTTGCTGTTCTTATAGAGACCTTTAAGCCCTGCTAGAAAGACAAGAGACTCTGGAAGGGCCAGCTCTGCTGGGACAGTTTTTTCTCTGGGGTTAGAAGTATGATACATGCAAAGAATTATATATTGTGTATAGCATATGTTTAGACATGGAAGCACATAGAATATCTATAAAATACATTATGCATATGTATTTTAATATAAATACATATATAAGTAGGTACAAAATCCTCTCTGCTTTCCTTTTCACACGTGCTTTATATCCTTGGAATGTAAAGACTACTGAAGCAACAGCTTGCAGATGCTTATGTACATCAAGAGCAGTCTGCCAGTCCTTCCACCTCTGCCGAGCTGTGGCAGTCTGGCCAGCAGGACTATGGAAAAAGTTGTTAAATATGACAAGATCCAAGGCTGAGGAATGCACATTTAACTTGGAATTGTCAAATTTCTGTCGGACAAGACTGAAATCACTGAATCACAGTGAGAGGATGGGACTTGTGCAGAATCACCCACAAAACCCATCGTTGATGTGACTACAGCACTGCAGGCTGGCAGTGTATTTCTGCTGCTTTCCTTTTGAAAAGTGTTGGTTTTTTTTAAAATGATGTTTATACATAAATCTGCTGAATGTAAAATCACAGGCAGATAAAATCTGTTTTCTTCAGAAATGAAGAAAATGGCTCTGATAACACTAATTTTGAACAAAACATATGAGCTCTTTGGGAGAAATAATGATTAATGCAAGTCTCAGTGCGGGGAAAAAAAAAAGCAATTGTAATTCTCAACTGTAAGATTAAAATCATCTCCTGTAATTGCACAGCAACACCTGCATTGCACCACCCCAGGCAGCTGCAGCAAGTGAATGCTCACACCCATAAAACCTTGGCAATGCTGCCACGGCAGCAGAGCTGGTCATCTCCCTTCAGCAAGCAAAGACCTCGCACCAGGCAGACACAGGCAGCCTGGCACCTTTGGCCTATGGAAGATGATTCAAAATTTATCTCCAGCAGCTCAGTTGCCTCAACCTCCCTGCTAGAGCAATGTGTTTCCATTTGTGTGTTATTAAACCACCAACACGCTGACACACTGGGTCTACCTAACTCCTGCAAAAAGGGCAATTAATTAAGTGGCTGCTGCAGCATAGAGGGAACAATTTTTACTGAGAGTCCCATGTGTTTCACAGCAGCGATTCCTAGGGGCTTCACAGATTTTCTCCTGAGCCCATACTCCAAACCTTAAGTACAAGGTTTGGTATGGTTGGTTGTAAGGGGAGATGTTTACACACACCCCATAAAGTGACTTTTGTAAACACCAAAATAGCATCAATTCTGCTGCTGCCCACACTTTGTTAATTGGTATGAATTTTAGAAAATATTGTAATTAATTTTATCACAGTTAATTTTTAAGTTTTATACATTTAAGAGCTGCCAGTGGTAGAAAACAGGGTTCAAAAAAGGCACCTTGCTTTGTTCTTTTGATAATAATATCTTCTGTTGTTTGCTAGGGTAACCCAGGATTTTGAAAGCAGGTCTTTCTGCTCCCAGGTCACCTTTTTCCCTAAAGCTTGCCTTATCCTCTCAGAGGAATGGTGAACATAAACATTTCCCTGGCTGCTGGGGGAAGCACTTCTCCACCTGGAAACAGTACACCTAAGCAGAATGTACCACATTTAACAATTTGATTAAAAAAAAAATTTTCCCAACAGGGACAGATAAATTGGTATCAAAGGCAATTGGGAGCAACTGTAAGTAAATGGCCCATTGGACATCAGAGGCAAGTCTGGCTACAGAAACAGGGCTGACAGCTCCAACACTGGTAGATCACAGATGCACATTCCAGACAGGAAAGCACTTCCCTTCTCCACCTAATTTAAGGTCATTCCCTTCCTGGCAGGCCAGCCAGAGTAAAGCTAACACAAACACCAAAGAATTTAGAAAAATGGCAGTTTAATGTGTAGTTGTCAGGTGACAAAAGAAACAAATCATTAGCAAAGTGTTACAGGAAGCAATGCACCTAGTATTTTTTAAGCATCTGAATGCAAAAAATGAGCAAACTCTTAAGGAAGGAATTCTCTTAAGACTCATATTGATGATATTGTTTATGTCTGAAATAATCTGATTGACATAAGTGATTTGGCAACTCCAATTCTAAAGCTGTGAAAAGCAGGCTAAAAAAAGCCATAAAACTATGCTGTCATCTCTAAACCCAATATATTTGGGCAAAGACAGATCTCCAAGTTGCTTTGCTAAAGCTCGGAATCCAACTGAAGATCTTTTCCTGACCCATAGTCAAGGAATCAATTCACAGAATTAGCAAATAACTTCCAACACTTTAAGAAAAAAGTTGATTTCTTCCCCAATCGACTCACCAGTGTTTGTGCCATCTAGTGGCCCTTTTCTTCAGGTAAGTACCATGGATCCTAAAAGCCTTTAAGGCTGCTTCTTTTATTTCTTTAAATGAAAGACTAGAATGCAATGCAGAACACCACTGCTGACAAAGTATCACAGAAGAGAATTCACCCTCTTCTCCAGATACCAACTGTCAACATGAAGCACTTGTACCAAAAAGGGACATGACAAAACTAGATTTTCCCTTTTTTCAAAAATGCCTTATATCTCCTTTAATGAAACCTCTAACTTCCACATAGTGCAAAATAACTATTTACATAAAAAAAAAAGGATCCTTTGCAATAACACAGGTCTCCTCACTCTCAACTATTTAGGTATGGAAGACCACAGCTTGGTTTTTCTGTATGTTTTATTAGAAAAAACATAACTATAGCCTCAATTTGGGTTCTTTTGCCTCTAAAGCCTTGGTTGCTAGTTCCACTCTCTCTTTTAACAAGCTAGCTTCTTCAGCACTCTTTTGGGCTTGTGCATGTTTCAGTAAGAAGTGGGTAAGGAAGAGTTTCAAGCCTTCCCGCAGTATTCCCAGTTTGGCGTTGTCAGATATCCTGTAAAGATATAGATCAAAAATATTACTTAGTCTTCCCCATTTCAGAAGTTTCTTAATTTTATCATCTTCTTAAAATAGAGCTGTAGAAAAAAATCCAACCTATAAAAGAAGTTTTATTGAAGAAGCTTTCAAATTACCAAGTCTACCTTGGCTTGGCAAACAGCCCAAACACTTGACATACAACTGGCCTCAACAATAAAATGGAATATTGCAGCCTCAGGCTTGCTTCATGTAAACAATTACATTACAGCAAAGAACAAAGCAAACACTGTGTTCAATCTTCCTTGTGTTGCTGCATGATAACTGAAACCACCACCTAATTTTTTCTAACTTCATGTGACATTGGAAGTCTTCTTATCCACTCAAGTCCTAAAAGCATCTCTAAGGACAGAGATTTCCTAGCCTCTCCAGGCAACTCTCTCCCATATAAAAAATAAGATTTTTCACAGAAAATTGATAAAAAACCCCATTAAAAATACCCCAAACCTTCGCCTAGTCAGCATAGTTTTCTTAAGATACTTCCTAGCAATCACTGCTGTCAGAGTGAATCTCACTGCACACAGGCAGTACAAATAAGGGAAACAGGGAATTACAGAGCTCTGCTCATTAAAAACCTTTGACCAAAATGATACACTGAATATCTGGAAGCCTTATTTTGTGTAACACAGTTGCATCTCTACCTGTACCAACACACATATGACACACTTGCCCCACTCAGCCAGGAGAGCTCACATTTTAAGGGATGGAGGGCTGATGTGTGGAAAAGGCATAATGTGATTCCAAATAAAGTAGGCAAACTTCTTGTCTTCTTAATTACTACTCAACAAGGGTTCTCTGGAGATGCCAGTGATCACTCACCTTATAAAAATGTCAGTGATTTCTTCCTCATCTGCTTTGGTTAACAGTGTGCTTAATACCTGTCGTAAGAAACGGACTTTGGGTTTGTCCAATTCACTGAATTCAATTACCTGGCAGACACAGAGGGAGAATTAAATTAATTCAAGTATTTCAAACAGCTGGTCTGCTCTCTTAAATGAAGAACTTGCAGCACATCAACTGCTTCTGCATATACTGAGCCTTGAGCTTAACACAGAGTAATTACCTGAGAAGACTACCTCCAAAAGCCAATCAATAATGAAAGCAAAGAACCTTCTAAGAAACAGAAGTCTACTGGTCCCAGAATACCAGATGTCCTTTCTTAATTAGAGAAATACTTCGTAAGTACCTGGGACAATCAATTTAATTGCCTATTTAATACATTTCAATTACTCTTCTAATAGAAATCTATGGACTCCTCATTTTGAAATCCAAGAAATCTACTCAGCACTTTCTTGTCTAATAAAAACAACAGCAGCTAAAAACCATAGCAAAAAACCCACTGGCAAAGCCTGCTAATGAAGGGGCCTCAGTTCCAATTCTGGATACACTAAAGGAAATAATCTCACAACTGCTCTAGATAAAGAAATGGAGACTTTCTCTATACCTGGGTCTCTACAGGTTCCCTTCCCCAAATGACAACATTACCATAATTTTGAAACAAATTCGTCTCAGCATAACAGCTGAAGTACCAGATAGAGAAAATATGCCTTCCATAGAAGTAGCAAATGCAGGGAAAACACAGAAGCATTTGAAAAGAAAACACACCAACCTTGAGAACTGAAAGTGGCAGTGATTTTGTCCTTATTAAGTGAGCCAGCAGTGAAACCAAGTTGGAGATGGCAGCAGCTGACAGGTTTTCTAAGTCTTTGATTTTGTCCCAAATACTAAACTGAAATGTCACCTAGGGGTCAAAGGTAAAAAAATAATCCTACAAATCAAGCATCTGCTCAAATGAGTAACAACATGACAAACCTTTTGACCTTCTATTCTTTATAAGCCGTCCTTTAATTAACAGAAATGCTTGATCAGACTGTTCCAATTATTTTAAAATGCATAAAACAGAAGGAAGAAAACATTCAGCATTTTATTTCCTATTCAGATCTGACCATGAGTATGCCTTACTGAATGCTTAGCCATACCAGCAAAATTTGTCACTGGGATCAAGATCCTAACAGGCAAGCATCCATTCTCAGGTATTCAGTAACTGTCTTCCTAACCACAATCATGACATAAAACCAACGAAGCAACAGATTTGTCTTTACCTGAAATCGTCTTTCATACCCACAAAACTTGCTAGCCAAAAATGCATAGAAGGGGTTGAATGTCTTCTCCTGTAAGCAGCAGTAAAGGATGATATGAACTATTTCTCTCTCCTGCTGATCTTTCAGTCCAAGCCTAAAATTCAGCAAGAAATTGAGAAACATTTTGTAAGGAAAAACTTGCTGACACAAAGAGCTACAGTCAACATCTGAGAATAGTACTTTAAAAGCTCTCCAAACATTAAATTTTACTTGTTACAAAATACCTATGAAGTCTTCAAAACTCCTAATGGACTCCAACCTTTAAGAGTGTTGGCTAAATGAGTGTCCTGGTATGGCACTGTGGAAATGCTGAAGCGCTATGGGTGTTAAAGAAGATGCAAAAGTGACACCTCAAGAAACAGAAGTGGAATGATAAAAGTATTATCTTTGCTCAGGGAAAGAAAGGTATCCCAGTCCATGTCTGCAGGAACAGAAGAGAGGGCACAGAGTTACCAGCAATAGCACTGCACCTACAGATACCACTACAAGGGTTAAACAATGAAACAAAGGCTTAATAGTGAAACAAGAACTGCAGGGTCCTGTTGTGATAATCTCATGCTTGTACTTATGGTCATGGGAGGAAAATCAGTCTTTGGATGGGTGCAAGCCTATTTGGAGAAACATTTCCAGGGCCCTTCATTTCTGTGGTATTTAGTCGGGATAAGAAAATATTCTTAAATGTTTTTCTTACTTGGTGATTAAAATTTTTTAGTCTCTGGGTTAAATCCATGCTACATGATACTTGAAATTCATTTTCATTTGATTGTAGCCTAAGAGGATAGAGTCAGCAATTACAAAGCACTTTAGAAAAAAAAGCCTGGAGAAAACAGTACGTACATACGTATGTATGTATGTATGTATGCATGTATGTACCTAATGTTGGCTGCCTCTGTATGAAGGCTAAGGACTGAGCAGCCTTCCCACTCCAAGAGCTGACCAGTGTAAAAGAGGGCTGAGACACTCTGGCATGGAACAGTGACTAACTCACAATGCACCTGCTCTGTGAATAATATGACCTAACTTCCCAATGTTGCCAAATGCTTGGCAGCATTAAAACCAATTAAAATGAAAAATGCATCATATTAAAATCTGAAAAATATCAAACAAAATTATTCTCATTGCTTCAAGTTCAAGTTTCACAGAGCATTAGTACAACTCAAGAGTACTGTCTAACCAAGTTTGACTCCACTGAAACTTGCTCTACCGTCTGTAGAGTACTTGGTCATTACTTGATACCAATATCCCTCCTTTGTACACACCTCCAGACATCTGCACTGCATATGAGTACAGACATACCAGATTAACAGAGAAAACACTGCTGTTGAGCCCAAACTCCTAGGAATTTAAAGTTTTCCAGCAGGAAAATCTGAGATGACTCCTAGGCTAATGAGCAGTAAAAATTTAGAAGTTTGCTCTTGCAAATGGGGCCAATACTGGAAGTGCTGTGTCTGTGTCATATATGACCCACCTGTTCTCCCATCAGCCAAGTTCCATCTTATTTCAGAGCAACAAAAGGGTTTTTTACAAGTATACAGGTTTTCAGCCATCAGATTTGCATTCAACAGATGACTTGGGAAATCACACTGCAATCACTAGTTTGGCACACACTCCTTTTACTTGTTATAACACTCCTATCATGACTTGCTTATTTAGGAAATACTCATGCTGCCAGAGTTGTAACCAAGTGACAACAGTTGGATATTCAATTTTCCTCTTACCTCCACTTCTTCACAGAACTAGAATTCCTAAACATGTAAAATATAAGAGTCTGAACTTTCACAGCTGAGCTTCACCATAAACCTGTATAGATTTCATAAGCCTGATTTTCTTTGATAAAGAATGTGAAACCACCTCACTGATTCAATTATTCATGAATTACAGTATTCCCACGGACTTGTGTATCTTGATCCTGCTGTAAATGGGATAACTGCTTCTGCAGTAGGTCATTTGTCACCAGCAGAAGCTTGCCTCCAAACAGGCTAGTTATCATCAGCTGAAGCCCAAGACTGTCATTGCCTTCAGATCAAAAATAGCAATTCTTAAATCCCCTTTTACAAGTCAGTTCAAATGATATTAGTAGATACACTCACTCACTTTGGTAGACACTTGCTATCCTGAATTACACATCTCACTCCAATAGGATGGCTAAGCCTTCTTTAAGTGGTTCAGTATTTTCTGAGATGAGTTTCTCAAATTTTTTATGTCTACATAATAACTTCAAAAATTGCCTCTCCATCAAACTTAAGCAGCATTCATTCTCTCTCCTGAGTGAAACTGTGATTTGTGAAGAAGGTGTGGCCTTTCAGCTGATGAAGAGGGCCCAGTCTCACTCTCTCCTCTTTGTCACCAGTGACATTCCCAGCCCTCTCTCTTCACCGACACCTCTGCAATCACTGAGCCACTTCAGGGAGCTGTCCTGGCTTCAAACTAATTATTTTCATTTGCAGTAAGGAGGTAAGGGACTAGAAAAACTACAGCAGCCTGGATTTCAAATAGTTTCTATTAACCTTTAATCACACCTCAACTCTGCCATAGAACTAGCAGCAGATGAATCAACAAGAGCACTTAAAATATTTCTTTATATGCTCTTCCTCACGAGACTGACAACAAACACACAAATAAAAATTCCCATACACTCTGGAACACATGTTCACACTGGAGTTAATTCCCTCACTGCACAATTATGTACACTTTCCATTATACTCTTGACAGGCAGATTTAAGAATTCCTCTCTTTGAGTTTGCTGTATAAACATCAGCACCAACACACACCAGGCAGCCTGCAGAGGGATTTTCTGCCAAGCCTGTATGTATTCAGATTTGTGTACTAGCTTAAACAGCACAGATAAGAGTCAAGCCCAATTTGCAAATTGAGCTGCCAAGTCTTGGCAAGAGCTGCAGCAGCAGCTAATTTCTTTTAATTGAACAGGCCATATTAAGATATTGGAATGACTCCATCACAGTCTTAAGTCCAAGCTGTGTTTTGCAGAAGTGGCATTTAATCAAATATTAGTTGACTTTATTACAAAGTCTGTTTTGGTTCAGCAAGCAAATTAAATAATTGCATGCCATCCTGGTAAGACAATACCCTTGAGTTACAAGGCTGAGACAGAAAACTTCAGACCGGATCTCTCCCCTCACAGCTCCTACAGACTTACAAGCAATATTCTGACAAACACAAGGAATAGCTTAGTTTGAGCTCTTCCCCAATCACATCTTGTTCTGAAGAGCTGCTTGTCAAGGGGTAAGGGAACTGGTCTTAATGTGAAGCAAACCCAAAGCTAATAAATTCTGCAAGAGGGTAGTGGAGGTGCTAGAACACTACCAAGTCATGCAAGTATGGGCAGAGATGGCCTAACAAGGTGGCAAGAAGTCAAAGAAGTGGCAGTAGTAGAAATCAGCAAAACCCCCAAAAGATGCTCTGCAGGGGTTTCTGGTCTGCCTCTGTAAGGAAACAAGCCTGCAGCAGACTTCCATCCACTCTGCTCAGGTACACAGCTCAAACACAAAAAGACACAGGCTCCTTACATCAAGAGATGCTGCAAATCACAGTTACAGCTAGGAATGACAACAGGGGCTATTCCTTTCTTCTGATTGCCAGTCAGTTCTGCCTGCCCCCCTTAATCCTTACACAAGGGTTCTGGTCCCTTCTCCTACCCTTTTTACCCTATTCGGATCCCTAGCTATGCACTTCTTTTAATTGCATTATCACCTGAATGTTCTTAAGCCCGGACCAGAAATGCTGTATTTACAACCAGTTTTTAGTTCTGGGATGATTTCTGTACTAGGCTCTACTTACTTCAGAAGTTTTTCAAAGGCATCCATGAAGTCTTCACTCGTCATCAAGACACAAAAAATACTTCTCCTGATATCAGTGTTCATTCTCATCTTATGAGCAAGCTCCATTATTTTTGAACTCACCTGAAAATAAAGTTGTATGTTACTTTATTTATGTTTGTCTTAAAAAAGTTGTTTCTCTACTGCCTTAAATAACACCATCAATAAAGCTCTCCAGTAAACCACAAATCACCAAACCAAAGGTCCTGAGCTTTTGTCCAGAGGCAGAGGCATCAACTTCAGGAGCTTTTTTAACTATGGAAATATATTTTAATCTGCTTTAATTGTGCTGATTAATTTTAAGACGTGCTTCTTTAACAGAAGTAATTCACCATGACCATCTCATCACATCACTTTTGTAATCAGCTTGGATATATGCCACAGACAGACAACACAACCTGTCAGGATTCCTACTAGCAAATCAACTCTTGAATCAAGTCTCTTCTTTCACCTTAGCAATTCTACAGGACAAGAAAAAAACAAGCTATACCATATTTGTAGTAACAGCTCTTGTGAAGCACATGAGTACAATGTTTTAAAAAACCTAAGAGCACAATTTACAGTCCAAAAGCTTGGTCCTGTTACAAGAGCACATTAAAGTTTTTTTGATGGGCTCTGAAGCGAACTTATTGACATGTATGAAAAATCTTCAAGAGTTCACAAACACTTAAAGACCTATAATTTGGATTTACCTTTCCTACATGCAGCTTTTGCTGAGCCTGGTTTTTTGTATCACTGATCATTGGTGCTCCACTCCAGGATGACCCCACGATCCACCAGCGACCAGCCTGGTCAGCACTGAGGAGAGACTCCAGGGACACACGGAGCTGAGTGTCTTTTCCTGAACCACTGCTGTGAACCTTGAATAACAAAACCAAAATAAAAACAAACACAAAAGTTTTTATTTGAAACTTTTTTTCTTACAGAAAACAACAAATACTTTAATTACTTAAAATTATTTTTAACTTTAAACATATAAGTTCGTATCTCCTTAAAGGTCTTCCCATGTTTCTTCCCCAACTGTTGCTTCAATCAGCAACTTGAAAAGAATTTACAAGTTTCCCACATGCTGTAATTTTTTAAATGCATAAAGCTACATAAATCTACATGTAGGAGATCTTTGGATTTTTATTTGAAAAATGAGATACTAATCTAAAAAGTAAACATCTTCCAATTACAAAGTTTGATTAGAATTCAGAGGATGCTAACATTGCAGCATCTTACAATCTGGTCATGATTTTTCTTTTGAACACTTGTGACTACATAAAATGACACAACAAACTGCCTTATGTGTTGTACAGTTCAAATAACAAAAAATTTAAACTGAACAAAATAAGAATTTTCAACAACAGTCTAGAAGACTATCAGAAAGACTGCAAAAATTTAAGAGAGGAAACCTTACAGAACTAAGTTACCTAGCTTGTTTAACCCTGGCCTCTCATCCTTATATGCACATCCTGCATTGATAAATTACTTTCGCCCCTTTTATCCTGGGCTGTTCTAGACAAACTGCCCATTCTGTCAAAAAAACCCAAAAACACCACCAACAAAAAAAAAAACAAAAACCCAAGAAAGCTGACATCCAATACAAATAATTACTCTTGGATTAAGAATAACAAGATAACACCAGCCAAGAGAGTTCTCACCAGTGCTCTCTGCAATTTGCGGAGTCTTTCAACTGGTTCGGGATCATAACCAGGAATCTTACGCATGTCGTTGTTCCTAAGTGCCAGCATAGTCTCCAGCATAAATCGAACCTATTGGGAAAAGAAACAGTCCTGTGGGTTCTGAGCTCTGGGTTTATTAAATAAAGTAGAAGAGTGTACTTTGAAATTACTATTCTGTGAGAATAAGCAGCTCAGGTAGCAATATACACCAAAATTTAAACACAACATGTTTCCTTTAACCCCTACTACATTAATCTGTGCACAAGCTTCAACTGTTAAACACCGTGCCTCAGTGACCATTTTTTGAAGTGTACAAGTATCATGAAACAGAAAAACTCTCCATTGCATAAGACACAAACCAGTCTTGTTTCACCCATCACGAGCATTTTGGCATCTATGTCCTAAGAACTAATGCAGAAAGACAAACAAGAAGAATGCAAATATCTGAATGTCACACTAATGGTAATTTAGAACCTGAATAGCATGTAGCAGAAAACGTTTCTGTAAATTAAACTATGTATCCAAGTACTTATCACAGGCACTTGAGAATATAAAATCTGTAGAACAAACACATACCCTAGTCTGATCCTGGAATTTCTTCTCTGCTGTGCTTGCTTTCCTCTGGGTTTCAGTGATCAGTTCTTTCAAAGCCAATGCATCATCTTTTCTTAAAGAAAAGCCCACATTCTTCAGAAGAAACAAAATCAGCTCAATCTCTTTTTCAGTGAAAGTGCTAACAAGCTTTTTCAGAATATCAAAGATCAGCAGGCAATGAACCACATGGAAGTTATACAGATGAGCAATCAACGCAAGCAGATTTTCACATTCTTTCCCTTCAGCATCACTTTTACAGAGTTCATCAAATTTCTTCACCACAGCTTCCAAAAAGTGAGCACCGACCTGGCAACAATTCCATTAAGGGAAAAAAAAAGTCCAGCAGTTAACTGTAAGTAGATTTTACAGACATCTGTAAAATTCATTTCTAGTTCACTGCCACTATCAGTTTTAAAGAAATATTGTTGCTCCTCTCAACCAATATGGGTGTTCTACGTTTGCATACATAAATATCTAAGTGGTGTGACATTTTTTACAAGTCTATGTTATTTACTCTTCATATTTGACATCCAATTGCCTTTTAAAGCCTGTGCAAGAAAAACAAATATTTTGAACCTACAGTAGACATACATCAGCATTAATTTACATAATATTCATGGGCACATATTAGCATCTTTCCAGCTGTCAGGCTAGCATGCTAGTCACTTATCCAGGAAAAGCTGAATGTCAAAAAGCAAACGCATTCCTGAGTTCAGCACTCCACAAAAAATCCCCAGCAGAAGGATGAAAAATACTGTGAAAAAAACCCCAAAACACCCAGTTTTCACAGAGCATAAGGTGCTTTTGAAGTGAGGGTAATTCTTAGATGTTTGTCAGTGGTACAGCTGGGGAAAGAAATTTTGGAATATATTTATGTCTGAAGAGAGAACTGATGCTAAAGGCTGGAATTAGAAAGCCTATAGGCTCTAAAACACAGGCAATTAATGAATACATTGATGCTAAATAAGACCCTCACCAGTTATTATTGAGCTAAAATCTGTTGACCTTAAGGAAAACAGAAGTCCCAGCAGCAGTACTGACTTGCATTAAAACCTTGACCAACTTAGGAGGTAACTATCCAATGGCTGCACAAATTTATAAATACAGGGTGACTTCTGCTGTGCTCAACCTAATCCTCAGCACTATCACACTTTCATATAATGTATATTGTACATTTATTTTACAGAAAAATTGTATCTGCACTCAGAAGTGCCTTTCAAGCAGCAAAGAAAGACAAAAAAAAGTTTAATGCCAAGTCTAGGTGGAGAAAGCTGCTATAATTGCATCAATCTGACATTTAATATGGTTTCAGAGCCAGCATTCAGGCCACTGTAAGACAAAGAAAAACTTGCACTAATACATCTTTTGCTCTGAGATGTGGGGGGAATTAAAAAAGAGTAGTCTAATAGGAACATATTGCTGAAACAACTCTTTCCTGACAGACATTTCACTGAAATTACTTCATTCATCAGGCTTAAAAATACAAAACAAAATCCCCTCCAAAAATTGCCATGCTTTTGAAGTTTTCAATATTCCATGTTATAACTACTTAATTCCACTGATGACTTGCATGATTTGCTTAGAAAATAAGTTTACCATTGTAAAAGGATTTCTGTAGTTGTAACACTTATCTGGATATACATAGTTCAAAGACAATACTCTCATGTATCCATGACAACAGAAATGGATTAGTGTAACTAAAAGGAAGAGAAGCTGAAGGTTAGAAATTTTTGATTACTGGGGGCAGAAAGATTTTGATGAAAAAATGATGGTTTTATAACTGACTAGTGGTAACTCCTGGAGAAAATAAAATCAGATAAAGCAACGGACTTAGAACCTTTCACTTACGAAAGCCTTACAAATAAGCCACAAAATATTGATGAAACTCAGCTAAAGATGCTTGTTAGTGCCACATAGTTAAAAATGACAAGGCAATTCAAACAAAATGTCAAGGAAGACACTCTACAATATGAATTACTACACAAAATTTGTCCCAAGCACAAGAATTACCTCAATTCCTACATTATGATGAAGGATGCTGACCAGAAGGACGTGCTCCATCAGAAGTCTTGCAGGCATGGCAACTGCAGTAACACAGGCATTCATAAGAATGTCTGTCAGAGTGTCATTCATGTCCTTTCTGCTATTGGACATGTAGAGCTCTTCCATCTGTCCACTGATGGAGGATAAATTTGGTTCACTCAACCTATAGAGAAACAAAATCCAATGTTCACTCTTTCTTCTCCTTACACGGTTCCACAATTTTGAGTTACCCACCAAACAACCATTCTTGTTAGAGAAACTAGTTTGACTTAAGAAGAAAATATTGAAGATTGATAAGATGACTGGAAGGGAACTTTTGTATTTTCCTGTGTTTACTAAACTAAAAAAGTATAGTACATTTAATCCCAGTGCAGTTTAAAAAAAATTACATGTAAAAACATGCTAGCAACAGTATTTACAAAGCACTGTCAATCTGTTTACAGTCACATTGAACAGATTTATTACAAAAAGAGCCTGGTTTTAGCAGTTTTAACTGTGGCACATCATAGTTTTTGAAGAAATCAAGTATGAAAATAATTTCTACTTTAACATACATGGTATATCAAATTTCAAATGACTGAACAAACTCTAGTCTATGTTTTGCAAGTAACAGATGAAAATTGCCAACAGACTTCTGATTTAAAAAATACTCCAAAACTGAAATGAATGTTAATTACTTTTTTCTATTCTGTAGTACTTTAACCTAGGAAGGGTTGCTTCTCCTCATTTGTAGCACTGGAGAAATTCAATTTATTAAAAAAACCCCACACAAACTGAAATTTGTTTTCTTCTGAGATTTTTTTAAATAAGCATACTCCAATTGACACTTACTGAATTATACTTAGCACTTGCAGGCATCTGCTGTGTGGAATCCAGCCCAATCTTAAATTTATTTTCTAGATTTTTCAACACCTATAATGACTAACTTTGAAGAATTTATACCAATAAAGATAATTATTCTTAACAATAGCAGACATGATTGCCAACTTAAAATCAGTTTGTGAAGAGAAAAGTCACATCCTTGCCACCTGGGCTTGAATGATGTGCATTGTCACATTGATCCAGAAAGATTAATGACTTTCCTTATTACACTACCTATTAATGAGACCATTCACCATTTTCTTCAGTCTTCCCAATTCTTCTCTTTTCTTGTCATCTAGTGTCTCCTGCACTTTTCTTATTTGAGGAGGAACATACTTTGTAGCACTGTAGTGATTATCACTCTTAGGAGGAAAACAAGAAAACTAGGTATCAGATGAGACCAGTATCTTAAACACTTGAACACAAATACACATTTCTATTTTAAGATTGAAGTACCAAATCTTTAATTAAGGATATATCTTACCATCTAATAATCAACACCAAATGAAAAACACGAAGAAAAGAAGCAGGCAAAAAACTGAAAGTTATGACAAACTTGATGACAGCAAAGCCCCCCTTCCCTAAATTTCTTTAAATTATAGTCATTAAAACCTGACATCTTAAGTCTTGGTTTTACTCAAGTTTTATCAGTGACAATTTAAGTTTAGGCCCATGAGGGCTAAACAACCTGTGTGACTTCCTCTCCTCCACCCATTCAACAAGACCTAATACTAGCAAAATCTCTAAGATAGTTTAGAAAGTAATATTTCAGTGTGTAACCACTGCTAATGTCAACACAAGCTCTCTTTGCAGAAGGGCTTGATCATATTCTTACGCCAGGGCAGCTGCTTTTATTTGTGGATTTCACATACAGCTCCCACATGCCTTGTGCTATAGGGCATTATCTGCCGCCAGCCTGACTCAGGAACTCTCCCCTCCTGGTCTAACCAATGTCCCTAGGACCTGGCAGACCCCTCAAGTCAATGCTGTCGCTGGGTCCGATTGTTCTGAACCAGGACAACACTCCACGCGGCCCGACTGGACAGCAAACACCTGGGCGATGCAGCGGCGATGCAACTCTGCTCTATGTTCAGGTTGCGGGATGTGTTTTGGGAAGCAGGTCTGTGCTATCTGAGGCGAACATCCTACCTCTGCCTCCTCCTCTTCCTCGCTCGAGGGCTCGCTGGCCTCTGGCACCCCGCCGTCCTCAGGGCACGAGCTCTCGCTCTCCCAATGTCCTTCCACGTCATCCGCCTCGGAGGGGTCTGAGTCATCTTCCAGAGCCTCCTCACCATCCTCCTCGCCCTCACCATCCTCCTCCTTCCCCGGCGGGCGCTCCCGCGGCCCCGGCTTGGTCTCCTGCTGCTCCTCGTCGCTGCTCTCGCACAGCTGGCTGAGCCCGGCCCGTGTGCCCAGCGCCCCCAGCACGTATCCCAGCCCGTCCCGCAGGAAGCTCTGCGGCAGCCACTCGGCCGCGGGCCCCTCCGGCTTCTTGCGCCGCTTCCCCAGTCTCAGCTGCCGCTCCAGCCGCCGAATCTCCTTATCCTCCTCCTCGTTGGCTTCCAGCAGGGCCCGTTTCCGCGCCGAGGTGGCTGCGGCGGCCGAGGGGACATCGAGGGCTGTCGATGCCGGTGCCGACACCGGCCTGGGCCGCTGCTTCCCAGCGGCGGGCGAACCTGGGGCTCCAGGGCGGGCGGCAGGAGTCGGCTTGGCCTGGGCTGGCTTGGGTGGAGTGGGCTTGGCCGGAGCGCGTTTGGCTGGGGCTGGCTTGGCCGGGGCCGTGGGAGCCTCCACCAGCTCCCCGCGCTGGAGCCGGCGGCGGCGGCTCCGCTTTAGTTTGCGCTTCTCCTTCCTGGCGTCCCGGCGGCTCCTGCGGCTGTATCTCTCCGAGTCTTTGAGCAAGGCCAAGGACGTCTGGCCGCCAGCCGCCTCCACGTAGTCCTTCACCGCCTGCCGCAGCCGGTCCAGTTTCCCGCCGCGGCGGGCGCGGGCAGCTGCCCCCCGCTTCATCCCGCCCGCAGCCATACCGCGCCTGGGCGCCGCCATCTTGGAGAGGGGCCGGGCTGCCGCTTCCGCCGCGTGGCCGCCATGCCAGGCACAGCGCCCCCTGGTGGGCGCGGGTGGCTGCAGCTCTGAGGGAGCGGGACCCTGGAGCGCTCGTCAAGAGCGCTCTGTCTGTAGAGATCCTCTCGTTTTTGCGTGTGCGTTTAAGAATCATAGAATAAATTAGGTTGGAAAAGATCTCTGAGATCACCGAGTCCAACCTATGGACTCAGCATGGAGTCCGAACACCATCAAGGCAATTAGACTGTGGCGTTAAGTACAGTGTTTAAGAAAACAGCACCAGGGACCGTGACTCCACCACCTCCCTGTACAGCCCATTCCAGTCACCCTTTCTGTGAAGAAATTGCTCCTAATGTCCAACCTGAACATCCTCTGATGCAGTTTGAGGCTGTGTCCTGTCGTCCTATCACTTGTTAGCTGAAGAAGAGCCTGAATCCCACCTGGCTACAGCTTCCTTTCAGGTTGTAGTGAGTGGTAAGGTCCCTCCTGAGCCTCCTTTTCTCCAGGCTAAACAGCCCTAGCTCCCTCAGCCACTGCTTGTAGGATTTATGCTACAGACCCTTCACCAGCTTTGTTGCCCTTTTTTAGACATGCTTCAGAAAGAACATGGAAGGCTTGTCCCTCCTCTTACACCAGGGACTGGAGCAGTTTGTCCTTTACAGCCCTGGCTGTGATCACATCGCTGCCATGGGGCACGAGGCTCTCGCTGATGCCTCTTGAGGAGCTGAGGGACATCAGCCCCTGGCCAGTCCTCCACCTGACAAGACTCACATTTTAAGCCCTTTCCAACTCTGCCAAACTGGGGTGTCTTCCTGAGTGTGCCAGAGCCAACATCCATGTCCATGGCCTTCTGTAGAGGAACTTGGGGGTGCTGATGGATGGCAGGCTTTCCATGAGTCAGCAGTATGTCCTTGTGGCCAAGAAAGCCATGAGATCCTCAAGTGCATTCAAAAAAGCATTGCCAGCAGGTCAGGGAAGTGATGCTCTACTCAGTCCTTGTGAGGCACATCTGGAATGCTGTGTGCAGTTCTGGGCTCCTCAGGACAAGAGTGACATGGAGGTCCTGGAGCAAGTCCAGTGGAGGGTACAAAGAGGATTAAGGGACAGGAGCATCTTTCTTATGAGAAAAGACTGAGGGAGCAGGGCCTGTTCAGCCTCTAAAAGAGGTGCCTGTGAGGAGACCTCATTAATGTATATAAATATCTATGGAAGGGTGCCAAGAGGATGGACCAGGCTCTTCTCAGTGGTACCAAGCAATAGCACAAGAGGCAACGTGCAGAACTGATGCACAGAAGTTCCATCTAAACATGATGAACTGTTGTGTGGGTGACCACGTACTGGAACAGATTGCCCAGAGAGGATATGGAGTCTCCCTTACTGCAGGAATTCCAGAACCATCTGGATACAATCCTGTGCTGTGTGCTCTGGGATGACCCTGCTTGAGCAGGAGGGTTGGACCAGATGACCCACTGTGGTCCCTTCCAACCCAACCCATTCTGGGATTCTGTGACTGGTGCTGACTTGTTTTGGGGCATTTCCACCCTCACCACTGTTCAGGACAAGGTGATGCCACTGCTGGGGCCTGTGTCCCTGCTATGGGCATGCATCCTCCTGGCTCTGCCCAGCTGGTGATAGCTTGTCTGTCATCCATGTGATCAGAGGAAATTAAATGTCCCATGGCAATTTGCTGCTGTCAGCAGGAAAACCAATTGGTCAGTCTTATTTTTAGTCTCTGCTGAGCTCCAGGCCTATGGAGCCTGCTGGGTGTGTGCCAGTCATGTCTTGCAGATGCCTGGAGTTCCCCAAAATACTGAATTTTCCCAAGTTTCATTGCAAACTGGGCAGAGGAATGAATTTCAAGATGAGGTTAAACCTTAGCTGACATGAGAAAGCCAGCACACATGACCCAGTTTCAGAGAAAGGGTTGGACTTGAAGCTGCTGTGGGAAGCAGATCCAGAGGAAGTTAGGTTTCATTTGTTTGTTGTGGTACTCCTGACCTCTTTTGGACAATAAAGTACTGCACAGGAATTATCTTTTACCTGACAATTTAATATGGCTTTATTACTCAGAAGATATCTTTCTATGCGTGTTTCCACATTCTCTGATTACATCATATGTCCTAGATGACCCATGCCTCAGAAATTCAGCTTTCTCAAAGCTGATGCATAATGAATCTTTCATCCTCACTGACAAAATATGTTGCATTGATTTGTCAGGGCATTCCTTTTGCTACATTTTAAACTATATATTATGTTGTAATTTATTGCTGGGCCACTCTTTATTCATGCACGGACAGCTCACATGCATTTTGCATCCTATTTATAGATTTATTGATAACAGTAATCCAGCAGCATGCCAGAATCCAAGATAAATACAGCTGAATATAATTTGAGAAAATATTAGGTGCTTTTAGTACCCTAAGATTTGCATCTTCCTTGTGTCTCATTGTGTAATTTTTTATTCAGGGCAAGAGAGCTTTCCAATAATGGGAAATTTCATGTATCTTCAGAGAGAAAATACCATTATTTGCCTTCTTCAATAATTCATGTCACAAAGCAAAATGTGAAGAGCATGAATTTTGCTGAATCCCATAATCACAAATTTGGGTGAAAATGGGCATGCTACTTTTGCAAAATATATATGGTATTATTACCTGGTTTTGAAGTAAAAAATACTTTCAAAGAATTAAAACAATATTTCAGACAAAATATAAATAACATAGTCAAGAAAATGTAAAATTTAAAGAAATACCAATCTGCTTGGTAGACTAATCCAGGATTCAAATTTACCAATTTGGCTTTGAGTACCTGGTAAATACAGTCTTCTTAAGGTCTAAAATGTGAATAAGTTAGAAACTCCTGCCAAGAACTCTTCCAACATTCCAGTGTTGTCTAAATACCAGAAAAGGCAGGAAATCCAATTTCCATTTCATAAACTTCACTTTTAGATCTCTGAATCATGTGAGTATCACTTACCAAATAAGAATTTTGAATTAAGGGAACATTTTGTAATTGTTCTTTGTTTTGACAGTAATCCCACATCAGAGAACAAGCCACGAGGATAGGCTTCACATTTGCAATGAAATTCAGCATAATGGCATGATTCACTGGAAATGAAAGTTCATATAGAATTTTTGCTTCCTGCTGAGATAATCTTTGTTAACAGATTTCCTTTCCTATTACTTTATATTCATGGATTATTATTTCCCAGCCTGCAGCTGAATGAGCAGAATACAATTTCTTTAGCTGCCTGTCTGCTATTGTCTCCTGATCACCTCCCACATGCCATGAAAATGTGCCTTAGTGACTACATAATGCACATAGGTAGACTCTGGCTCTTTTGTGTAATTTGCAGCTATTCAGAATATTTATCACCACAGGAAATATCAAAGCAGCACCAGAAAGACTTTTGGACTGAGCTCATAAGGGTGGCTCTTTGTTCTCATCAATGGACAAAACAGCCTGATTAATGTAAGAACATGGCTTTTTTGACTCTACAGAATAAAAGCTTCTTGCCTGAATGAATTTATTCCAAGCACTGACAGCCTCTGAGCAGTGCAAGTGACTCTGCTATGGACCAGCATAGCATCCGTCTACAGGTGGTACTGCCTCTCCCCATGACATACTGTCACCACTGGTGACAGTATTTCAGCAGAACTGAAATTTGGTCTGCTGGGAAAGACAGTCTGTGGAAGGACAGACTGTGTACTGCCAGAGTCTCAAGGCAGTACAAAGTTGCTGGTTCTTCAGGTGTGTTTCAGTCCCACCTATTGCAGAAGGTGTTGGTAGCTGAAGAAACTTTAAAGATACAGCCCTGTTGCTCAGAATCTTGGTGGGGTTTTTTTTTATTGTTGGTTTGTTCGGGGTTGGGTTGTTTGGTTGGTTTTGTGTTTTTTTTTTTTTCCCCAGAGTGTATGTGCTAAGCAGTTTGTGTGTAGACAGCTTAAACATGCTGAAAACTGACTACACAAAGAATCTAGAAAAATATCTGTTCTGGTACTTTCTCCCACATTTCCATCATCTTTATACCCGACCTTGGGCTAATAATTTATCTTCTCTCTGCTGCCTTTGTACACAATGAGTTTCCTTCCATCATTCTGAGACTAAAGCCACACAAGTGTATCCTTCTGTATCTCCAGGTTTGTCGGCAGAGGAAGTTCCACCCACAGCACCTCCCTTTGAATCATAATTCCTGCCTCTTCTCTGGGGCTGCCCCAACAGATTTGCTGACCGAAAGCTGTTTGCTGAATTTGTCATGTAATTTTTGTCTTTTAGTCCCTGAAATCAATGTCATTTAAGTCGCTGCTCGCTGGTGATACTCCTTAAAAGAGATCTACCATTAGTTTAAGCTCATTTAGGCTGTTTGATTGAGACAAGTTAGAAAGTAACCATGATTATTTCACACAAGGATGTCTAGAGCTTGCCCCTCCCCTCCAAAAAAGCGTAAGATGAAAGTGGAAACCTCAGCTGGCAAAACTCAAGTAGGGAGAAGACTCATATTCACTGATTTCAATCATTAATATCTTTTAATTCATTGGAAGGAAGGAGTGGGTACTAAAGGTTATTATTTAGATAAATGATCCAAAAGGCAAGCATAAAAAAGACAGATATGCTGAGTGAAAGCAGAAACCCATTTCCCCAATCCATTAACATTTTTAGTTTTAAACTATAAGGAGAGTATCTAATACGTTGCACAAGGATGACTGAAAAAATGCAATCAGATTACTTTCTTGCTATTAAAAGGAAGAGGTAAATTGCAACTAAAACAAGCTTCTAAATTAGTGTTTTGTGTCCATCACAGTTTAAAAAATAGTTGTAAATCAGATTAGCACCACTGATCAAAGTCCCACATTATGGCACTTTGCATTTTTCACAAAAAATTATATTATCAAAGCTTCTGAGTCAAGTATTGTCTCTGTGGGAAGCTTAGTGCTAAACACCAGCCTTATCTAATGAACACTTTTATTGTCATTTAGAAGGCAGTTTTCATCAAAAACCTGTACATACATACCAGGGGATCCTTTTCTCTCTGTTCTTTCTCTTTTGTTGTTAATTACTTAGCTTTAATATCCCAGTTGGAATTCTGTTCCCTGAAGATCAGTCTTTATTAGCTATTTCTTTAATTCTGACAAGGTAGCTTTAGAAAAAGAATACTTAGGAGTGACACTCCAGAATAAATACCTGGGAAGGGTTGAATTCAACAAACAAATTGCCTAAACAGGTACTGTTAATTTGTTGAAGTCACCTTTTCTGGTTTGTTAATTTACCTATAAGAGTGAAGACAGTGACAAGAGTACTTGCTGTGCCACTGACACAGAAGCAGCAGCAGCAGTAGTGGTGTGCAGTGCTACTTTTCATCCCTGGTACATGGTGTAAGGTCATCGTTTACAGAGACAATCTCCAGCAGCTTTTTCATTTCAGTAGGGTTTTCCCAGGGATTAACAAAAGTCTTACTGCATTTTTTCCTGAGGCTTTGCTAAACATACAAAATGTGATGTGAGTCTGAGCCAAATCCAATGAAGCATTTGGAGGGCTCTCCAGGGTGTCAGCAACCTTGTACTGAAACAATGATATCAATTTATACATTTTGGCTGCCATTCTTTATTTTAATCTCAGATCTCATAAAGCATGATGCTATTATGTATAATGTAGCTTTGATTTAAGGTACAGTTCCTGATCAGGAGCTCTACTTACATGACCATAAGCAGAGTGCAGCCTAGGACTGTGCCTGCTGCATCTCTAGTTACAGACCCTTGTCTCAAAGTACTTTGAATAACCACACTGATTTAAGCCTGACAAACAACAGAGTTCTTCTCCCTCAGTTTAGATAAGACACCTACAGCTGAGCCACTCTCCTTGCTCTCCGTTTATAGTCAAACGGAGAGAAATAATGATTTTTAGAGAAAAAAATCTCATCTAATTCATCGTAGGCTTCTGCATCAAGATGATCACTGCCTTAGACTCCCTTAGTCCAAGGTGAAAAGCCTGCCTTCATCACTGCCTTAGCTGCAGACAATGGCCTTGGAGATGCCTCATTAGGTGACTCATGCTAAGGTCATGGCAGCAAAACAAAACCATACTCACATGACCTTAAGTAACCCCGTGTTTACACAGTTTGTGTCTGGCGGTAGGTAAAACTAGATACCACGCTAATCTACTCCTGCACTTGATGACTTTCCTTTCAAGTGATTGCCATCTTTCAAACCTGCAGTTTTGCAGCTACTTTAGGTCAACTTCAATCTGTCACGAATTTGTCCAGGTAATGCATTTCCCCATGTTAACACCAGGAGTCATGACATAATGCACCAAATTCAAGATTTGATCAGAATGAAACGAAAAAGTTTTTAAATTGCACTGGCTTAATTTTGTGATTCAGATACACAAAGAAGTAGCTAGCTGTGAGAAAGGGAAGAGAACTTCTTCCAGTAGCAGTACAGAGCAAGATCACTCAAAATCAATTATGAAACACTATTAGAAGATTACAAAATTACTGTTATTTCCAATGCTGCTTTAAGGGAGAGAATTCATTATTCAACAGCTACAGCTGGCCCTTCTGTTGCCCAGTCTGAAACAGGTTTTGAAACACAGGTGAAAACAGGAATAATTACAAACCCCTTTTTTGTGTAATTACATTGTTATGAAAGGGTTTGACTTCTTTGCTCTCCTGAATAATTTTCTAAGAAGCAAAGCACGCTAACAAGTAAGTTAATGTTAAGAATGAAGCCTACACAACTATATGTGTGTGCCTAGGGAGCTGGCTGAGTCTGTACAGCTTGAATTTTTGTTTTCTTGGTGAAAATTTCCTCCTTGTTTACTCGTGGCAAAGGTAAGAAATCTATTTTTAGGACAACCCACATTTGACTGGATGCACTTCCAGAATGGCACTGGTATGCTTACTGCATCCTATTCCTCTAAGAAATCATGGTAAAACACACTTAAAATGAGGCATGTGTTAGTATCATTTATAATTTTATGATTACAGAAATTAACTGAAGAGACCGTTTTAGTCTTCGTCTTATAATTGCAGTTGTAAATTCTTAACTGCAGGTGTGATATTTTCATTAAATGTTTAAATAAATCCTCATCATGTCGGGCCCTGATCCCTGATGGGGGACTCCTGCAGATCTATAATGAAGAAGAAACAACAATAACAGGAATAAATAACTATGCCCTTGCTTCTCAGGCATGTCAAGGTGTTGGTTTGAATTCTGAACTCTTTAATTAGTCCTGAATCCTGCATATGAGTGGTTCCAGTTTAAGATCTGTTACCTTTGTGGTGACACTTCTGCCTGGTTTTGAACTCTGCAGATGAAAGAGGAAGCTTGAAAGGAAGAGAAACATATCAGCAATTTGACCACAAATTTTTTTTCTTTCCCTAGTAGACAGATAGTTAATGCATATTAATGCATGGCATTAGTAGTGATGATTATATCTATCTATGGATGAGCTGCCCCTATGCAGGATTTGTTTTCTTCTCTGGCATTCACAGAAGAAGAGCACCACCAGCTATGTGATCTTAATGTTCCTTTTCTTGGTAAATTGATCATGGCTTCTTTCTGTTTCAACTTGGGTATTGAAAGAAACTTGATCCACACAGGACCAAAGACCAGATGTAACTGAGTGTCAGTCCTGATGTAGTAAAATCCTCTTTCTAGCCTTAGGCAGGTCACTTGATCTTTGAATTTTACAGCTTCATATTCTGTTATGCAAATTAATTATAAAGATATTGTGGCATTAACCTGAGCCACATTAGTGGTGGGAGAACTGTTTAGATGCTCTTCATACAGGATGGTGAAGAGGAAGTTGTGCTAGGCAAGAAGCATTACTAGAGATACATCTGAGTAGCAAAATTCAGATACTGAACCTAATCTGGGTGTTCTAAAGATGAGAGAGCACTGGCATTTGGGGGTTCGATATGACATTGACTATTTTTTATCTCACAGGATCAAGGAGTTGACCTGTTTTGTTAAAGAGCTGGAATTCTGTATTTTCCATACCTTTCACATGCCTAATTTCAATTGCTTTTTCCCATCGGCAGGAAAGGTCATTCTCATTAGGAGACAAATAAGGCAAATTGGATGCATTCAATTTGCATGTTTGAATATGCAAATGAACACACTTCCCCTTTTTCTTCCCAAGGACTCTCAGTCAAACAGAATTTATTCCACTCCTAGCTGAAAGTGAACTATACAATAAAGATGGCTGGGAGTCACAGGGCATCTGACATATTTAGGTAATTGTGATTCCAGATATTTGATGGCAGACAGAAAACCTGTGGCCAGATTTCACAAGAATGAAAAATTAGAAGTCAGCCTAGATTCCAGTTTTTGTGTAGAAACAGAGGTGATTAAGTGAAATTATTATACTTGTTCAAGGCCAACATCAAAAATAGTTTTAGAGACTCATGTGTAAGATTGATGTTATCAGCAGCCTCTTGATGCAGACTGGGAACACAGCCATGGAACAATCCCAACCTCCAGCAATAAGGAAGCAGATTCAAGGTCACTTGCAAGCTGAGATGCTTTATATAGCACATCTTAATGCTTGCTTACATTCTGGACTGACCAGAGGTTCTTGCAGTACCAGGGATTGTCCTTTTATTAGGTAATCACTATGAGTGATTATCAGATGAGAGAAACCTTGCCATCATTATCTGTGATGGACAATACACCATTATTCTGCAATAGAATTTAAAAGTATCACCATACTTTATTCTTTAGTAACTAGATAGGGTGTGATCCAGTATTACTCTCCAGTTCCTTCAAAAATAATTACGCACTAGAAGTTGTAATACATCAAAAATTTAATTACACTAAAAGTGCTTACTAATGTTTTGTTATTACTCTGTTTAATCTTGGCATCTGCATGCCATCCATTAATTTATTTCAGTAAAAATTATAGGTCACATTGTGGAATTCTTATTTTATTTCTATATAGTCAAAACTCCCATTTTTTTCCAGAGCTTAGTTAAGTGAAGACATTGATTTGAGCTACATGACTTTGTGCATGCAGTGATGCATCTAACAGGGAAAGATAACTAAGATAATGCTTTAGTTTGAATATATTTCAGATTTGTCTATAATATTTTTTTCAGTTTTATAAGACTTTATCTTATTAGTTCTTGTATTATATTAAGCAGCCATTGAAATATGTTTTCTGTTTTTAAATAAATAATTAATTTGGGGCATAAACTTCAATGCTCCTTTTAAGGAAATAAAATATAAACTGCAGAATAAAATGATAAGCTAAAGAGGCACTGAATAACAAAATGATAAGATAAAGAGGTACTGATTAATAAAACAATAAGATAAAGTGGCCCTCCAACAGTAATTAACCAATATTTTTTCTTTCATATATATACTCACACAAACTCACATGAAAGAATAATATAAGCTACTGCTTCATTGTAAAGGCAAAAATAATGTTTCCAGAAAAGTCACTAGACCATGATTTTGTTAAAAAAAAAGCTCATACCCATACCTTTCTTGAAGTTAACTCAGCATACAAGCAATGTAATTTGGCTCTTGTAAAGAGATTCTCTAGAGGACACTACCCAATGGTCTCTTCTGTACTAGCTTATTTCAGTACTATAGCAGAGTAACTATATTTTGTAGAATTTTAAATAAAAATAAGCACATACACCGCATATAAATACATAAATACACAGACTCACACTATGTGTAAGTACGCATACAATATATAAATTCATTCAATTATTTGAAAATGTACCATTTAAAATCTACTGCATGAGTAAATCTTGGAACAAACTCTTAAAAAATGCAATAAACTTGTCCTGCTGGCATTCTGCATATGTATTTCTTTTTCCATAGCCCAGGGCAGGAAGAACTGTCTGAAAATTATTCGTCAGTAGTTAACGTCCTGACTCATAATCCTGTGTAAGGATTGTGATTACAGAGCAAAAGGACAGTATAGTTTCTCACATTTTCTATTACTCTCAGTACTACAAATGGCATTGGCCAAACACAAAAATGTATTTGTGATTGTGTTCCATGTACACTGTAGCTCACAAGCACTTCTCTCTACAACGGTGATGGCTGGAGTAGTTCTCTGTGCTCAGTTTACATCACTCCTGTTGTGTGAATACAGAATGAACTGGCTCAGAGAATTCATTCTGATTAAATTTTTAAATGTTTCTCAGTTATTTTCCTCAAGTCTGACCAGCCATGTATGGCTGTGTATGTCAGCACTACAGCCCAAAAAGTACTTGCTTGTGTACTTTTACAAAGTGCTCAAATGAAATCCTCACTTGGGTTTTTCAGAGGCTCTATGGAGATTTTGTCTTACCTGCAGTAAGACAAAAATCAATTAGATGTAGGGAACTTGGAGTTGTACAGTGTCTGCTGCAGAATTATAAGTGCCAACTAATGTGAAAATTTTAGAACTTGAACGGACAATATAGTTTTTGATTAGATATTCTATAAGGTGCTTTAGACCACAGAGAAGGAATTTGAGACTTCCTGCAGAGCTGTTTGACAGGAAAGCTTATGTTGCCTCAAGCCTGGCATGACTCAAGGCCCAATGAGAAAATATGGAGGGATGCATCAGCAGATCCTGCTGTGTGGTGATGGTGTTAAATATGGGAGTCAGCGGTGGGGCTGCAAGACAGAGGAAGGCAAGAAGTATGGCTGGAATTTCATCTCACCAGGGTGCTGCTGGTGTTTTACTGTGGGCTGTGGGATGAAGAGATCCTGGAAAGATGAAGAACTCACTAGTGTGCTATCTTTGTCACTACAATTAAAAAACCCAAATGTATGTCATAGTACATAGTGTTATTTAAGACAAGAGCAATGTTCAGTAATTAATTCCCTAACAGGTTTGCTAGCATCCTGAATGCACTGCAGACTAAATATCACTTTGGTAACAGAGTTGAAGTAGGGAGAAGATCTGTCTGAGAGTATCTTTGTTGATACTCAGGTCTTAATACACAATGAGACAGCAAATAGGTCTGAAAGTATATTCTAATTATGCTAATTTTGGGGCAGGTGACTATAAATGGAGCAAAGGGTGCTGTGGCCTAGGATTTAAAGGTGAGGATGACGTCAGGTTAGCATATGTCCAGAGCACTGGCACTTGGATACCCCCAGTGGTGACAGGACAGAGTGTGGGGTAGGGAGATGGGCTGTCAGACTACAGAAACAGTGCAGACACGACTGTATAAATAGCAAAGCTGCCATATGCTATGCAGCATTGATGGTACTGCAATGAAAACTATATCCTCTGCAATACTTTACCAGTGACTACAAACTACAAAATGGTTTGTTGTTTTCAGTATTCAGGATGAAGTGACCCTTTTGTATTGAGGTTTTCCTACATGCCTTAAAGTGACTTTTAATGTACTCTTTTAATTTATGTTTAGCTTTTGGCAAATTAAAAGCAATGCAAAAAGTTTTGTTTCTCTAAAAGCAAGTAAGTTTTGAGGTATCGACACACATGATGTAAAACAGTATGAATACATTCTATGAAACGTTTTTGACTTTGTACTATCTCTACAATTTAAGTAGGTGATTACTCACAGAGTAAGATGAAATATCTAGACAGTAGTCCAGACAAACCTTAGATTCAGAGATTTTGTAGGACAGCCACATGCTTTTCTGTATGTTGTGTAGATTGACCTTTCCTCTTGCCCAGGCCAAGGGCTACAACTCAATAAAATGGGAAAAAATAATAAAGGGGCACAGTGTGATAGTGATTTTCAAAGGGGTGGCTTATGGAATGGAATGTGGCTGTGTTAAGGGAAGTTCAGATTGGACTTCAGTTAGGAAAAGGTTCTCCACTGAGAGGATGGTTGTCACTGGAACAGGCTTCCCAGAGAAATTGTCATTGCACTAAGCTTGTCAGAGTTCAGAGAATATCTGGACATTGCTCTTAGTCACGTGGTTTAGTTCCATGTAGTCCTGCAAGGAGCAGGGACTTGGGCTTGACAATCCTTATGGGTGCCTTTCAACTCAAAAGATTCTGGGATTCTGTGTGACACACCCCAAGTAAAATATGGTCAAATACCACATATATGCCTTGTAACACTGACAGAGATGGAGTACCAGCATGTAGTATCTCTGCAGTTGCAGTCACTGGCAGGGTGGGTATCATTTGAGTTTAATGCATAGCATACAGGACCTGAAATTAGAAAGATTAAAATATTTTAAAGAGTTGGATGAATCACAACTTATTCCTTCTTCCGTCCTGCCACCTTCAAGTGCCATGAAATCTCTGGAGTCCTCCATTCAAATACTTAGATATACCCAAGTGACTAGAGATGGCTTTTGCTTTTATATGAGGGCCAGAGGATTATCTATCATCCCAGGGATTGAGAATCCTGCCATTTTTTTTTCTTACTTGCAGGTGTAATTACTGTAATGTAACGTCTACTCAAGAAAGGAGATTAAACTCTCAAGAACAAATTAGCTAATTTTACATTAATGGCATGATTTTTGTTAAAAGGCCTGCTAGAGCTGAGTCCAGTTTCTGAAAATAAGTATTGTCTTATATTATAAAATAACTTGCTCTCTTGATGTCAGCATTTTCTGACAGACAACTGGTGGAATGGATGAGTGCCATGTTTTCTGTGGATCAATTACTGGACACTGGAGTTCTATGAGGAGTGTAGTCTTTGATGGGATAACTGCATGAAGTTCTCCTTGTCTGGAGATCACACCTGACAGACCTTTTTGGTTTTCAAGCCTTTGGTAGCTTTTACTATGGCAATAATCTCATACAGCAACGAGCAACTGGCAGATGCTGTAAAAGTGCATTTTATATATGACTGTTGCAGGAAGGAATACCTGCTGAAATTTATTTGCTGTGTCCTTGAACAACATTGAATTCTCCAGATTAGGTGATGCTTCTGGAGCAAACCTATTCATTTTGCTAATGAGACAGAGGAGGAAGATAAAGATTTAAAAAATGCCTGGCATCATATTTTATTAGTCACCCAATATAATTATTGACAGGGATCGAGGATGTTAAGTTCCAGAAAAGGTCTACTTATTATCTTAACACTCCTGAGATGCATTAAACACATTTGAATTTAATTAGAAAGGAGTATCCATGATTTAAGAATAAATCTTGCACCTATTAATTTAAGAAATTAAGATGATTAATTTCCTTTAAAATTTCTAGCATTTTGGATAAAAGTCCTTCATAAAAGGTGCATGGCTTACTTTCAAAGGCTAAATTTATACGATGTGATTTTTGTCACCCAGACTGAAAAACGGTTGTAGTTAATATCAGATAGATTTTTGAAATGCCTTCCATGTGGTATTTAACAGTACAAGAATCTTAGTCACAATGAGTCAGATGCTGAATTTAGAGAAGAAAGAAAATAATTTAACTAATATCAATTTTTTTATTACTGTTTAGGGATTTCACAGTGCAACCTCTCTTCTCCAAAAATGGTAAAATTTCATTTCTCAGAACTATGTAACTAACAAAAATAGCTTGAGGATAGTTCAGAGTAAGCACAGATGGCCCAGCAGATTAATGATTTAATTTTTTTAAAGGACAATGATTACAGCCGTGTTAAGTAGTCAGGAACTGATCATATGGGTGGATATTTGCAATTTCGTCATTTATAATTCAGCTAATGCATGATCACATCTTTTAGAATCAATAGTAGATTGGCAGACTCAGATATCTAATGCAAGGTGTTGACTGGCCTACAAATCAAAGGAGAATATTCTGAAAGGACAGAGAAACACTGTAAAGTAAGAAGGTAAATGATCAGCAAAGCCTGTGGGGCAAGCACAGGCAGGTGAAACTGCAGCTTGTGCTCTGTTGTGTAGATGAAACGTGCTGTGTACACAACAAACCAAAGTGCAGCAGGGCCTGGGGTCATTTAAAATGGGACCATGTAGGCACTTCAAGAGTGGGAACTAAACAGAGGCTGAAGAGGAAGCACAGATTGAAAGAGCATCTCTTCCAGAAGATCAGAAGAATTGTTTGTGACACTTTGGTTTCAGAGATACATTTGCTGCTATTATTCAGCCAGTGGTAAAACAACATTAAAGCTTGTAATGATAATTTGCTAACACAAATAATATTGACTTCACTCAGGGATAACTCTTTTAATCCCCTTATGGTGTTGCCATGGAACCAACCCATGATATTGGCAAGCTCTTATTACATATGGGCAAACATAACACTTGCAACCAGTAAAATAATTGTTTTATGTGCTTAGTACATCAGGAACTTTCCAAAGATGAGGAAAAAGAAAGTAAGAAAAACTCCACAGAGATGGCAATGACATTTTTTAAAGGATATATTTATTGTGGTTGACAAATCACTGCTAATGCTGCTGGCAGATAACACAAAATGCTGGCAAATACTGGAAATAGGAAGGGTAAATTACAAAGATGATCTAATCATATAGAGCAATGTGAAATGTTTGGGAAGCAGAAAACAAAAGAGGCTTCAATTCAGTCAAAAGCCCATGAATGCACCAGAAACAAGGGGCTGAGGTCCTTTCTACAGAACCAGGGCTACATCTGCAGGGCAGTGATTCAGAATAGAAATTACAGATTGCTGCTGGTTGGTATGAGTGAAGGTCAGAGGCAACCACTATTTTCTATGTCAAGGAAATGATTGCTATTGCATTTGGATTAAAATGTTCCTAAAATTGGCTTTACTGTCTGTAAGGAAGTAAGTGGACATGGCAATCAAAACCACAAGGCAGCCTTTTACCTACAGCCTGGCCTCTGACAGCAGGAAGACAGGAGTAGATGCACTTGCAGTCTTCAACTGCACATTCTATTTACTTCTGGGAAACAATTATTTTTTTCACCTCTGAATCTGTGTGCTGTTTTCCTCTGTAATGATTAAATGGTCTGTAAAAAAGAGCATAAAGTAAGAGGGTTATTTTACATTTGTTCATAGAATTGCTGAAACTGAGCCTAGAGAAATGCTTTCAGTTCTTGTGTCTGCATTTTAATAAGTAGGTTAAAAGTTTGGAGAGAATTCAGGGATGAAAGCAAAAAAAAAGAGTTCACAGTTGAGAAAAATCTTCAAAGGGTAAATTTACTTAGAGTAAATCTTTTTAACTGACTGAAAAGGAGATTTTGAGGAGAATTGTGATTAGCAGGAATTAAATACTGAGCACACCATAAGGAGAAGTAATGAATTTTCACTCTTTTCATCCATCCACTCTTGCTGAACCCCGTTCAGAGGCTGACTGAGTCTAACACTAATTTCTGAGCTATAAACAGCCATAGACTGTTGAAAGGGACACTTATTTTTTTAGCTGATTTAGTTATTTGGCTCTTCTGCAAAAATATTGACCCAGACAGTTGTTCCAGAATTTTACTAATAAACATCTACTTGAAAAATCAGCCCAAACAGCCATGGGTACACAGCATGGAAGAGATAACCCTGGGCTCGTTCTCATATCTACTTAGCAGGTGAACTTTGACTTACAGATGCAGCAGCATATCCTTGAATATTACCTTTCATTTCATTCCTAATCAGTTTTAGCTGCAATGTGGTTCTAGTTTTGCTTTGATTTGAGGAGCGCTTTGAATGCTCCCAATGGAACATGAAGATAAGGGTGAATGGAGGCAAAATGAGCTTTCAGTCACTTCATGCTGCCTAGATATGGAAGAGAAACTGTTCTAGCTTTGTGATGTGACTTATGTTTCCTTTACCTGACAGAGTTTATGCCTCTGACTATAATAAACTGCAGGTTTACTGACTCCAGGCTCCTATCAGTGAAGGAAACTTAAGGATTAGAAGGGGTTTTATTAATTACCAAATCCAGTTCCTTGTTATTGAATGCAATCTTACTAAACTTCTTACAAGTGGACCGGGCTTTAAGTTAGAAATAGTGCAGATTTTTACTAAAATGTTAATTTTAAAAGCTTGTTCAAAATTCTAATACTTTGATTGCACTTTTTTCTTCATTTTTCGGGGGATTATATATTCATCAATACATTTATGACTATATATATATAAAATCCAGCACATACCTATGTGAGTCTATACTGAACTAATTTATATGCTCTTTTTTCATGCTGACATTGTAATTTTTAATATGAATTTCTTTGCCTTGGCTGTTTCAAAAAACTAAAATATATATATTGTGCTGTAGTACAGCATTTAGCTAGGGAGTTGTTACTGGGTTAACACTGAAAATACAGGCTGGAAGTATTTAGAACCAAAAAAACCCCTTCTTTTTTGTTCTAAAAAAAAGTAAAAAGGTAAGAAGTGTAAGTCATGAATAGGAATGAGAAGTCAATCAGCAATACCTTAAGCTGAATCCAGATCCAAGACCAATTGAGCTGGATTTCTGAAGTTATAATGCAATTCTTGCTATGCTTTAGCTTACCAAATATAAGACACTGAAAAAATCACCTAATAAATAAACTTAATGTACACAATAATGATAGAATTATGTTCATTTTATACCATGATCAAGATAGTTTAACTTTGAATCTTATTTTTGTCTTCCATAATTGGCTTTTGAGTATAAAGTGCTGGGTGTCATCTGTGGCATGTGTGTACCCAAAAATCTCTTTAAAGCCAGTGGTCATTCTTGGCACCATACTAAAGTCAGCTTTGGGCTTCAATCTGACCAATTCTTAGGTAATGTCTAGAATATATATATATACAAGTAGTCTAACTGACAGAATAACTTCCTGTTTTCTATTTGGTCCAAGCTTCCTTTGGCAGAAGGATGATTTAAAAAAAAGGTATCACCTATTCAAATGCTGTGAGATAAATTCAGACTTATAGGCATGGTGCCAATTTCACATTTACAGTTAAAGAGTGCTTTAAAATCCATTGGTAAATTCTGAGAGAACCTTCCTAGAGAAACAGTTCTAACTTTAGAAACTTCCATCCTTGACAATTCAAATTTCTTTTACTATCTTGAATATACTAAGATTTTTATCTGGAAAATCTCAGAGGTAGTCCTGTGCACATAAAACCTGCCTTGGGCATTCAGGATACCAGATACTTACTGGGTCATCCTGGAGCTGAAAAATGGTGTTAAAACTATGCTGAAAAGCCATAAACTGAGTAAAATCTTATCTTTTATGCTGAGGGGTTAGACACCACTGAGTGTAAGTTAGAAGGAAGTCTGTTTTATATTATTGCTTTTGTGTGTGTGTATATGTCCATTAGCAGTATAAGAAAGTTTTCTATTTATATCTAAATCACATATAGCTTACACCAGGTCCCTTTGCGTTACTGAGGAGGTCAAAAGAATGGCTCAGGGCAGTCCCTCCAGCACTGTCTCATTTTGTCTGAGATATGGATGAAAAATACCCAGAGGTCTTTTAACCACTCTCTGGTGCAAAGTACCACAGACTTGCTTTGGTAGATTTACATCTATTATGCTTCAAACCATTACTTTTGTACTCCTATCAGATCACTGCATGCATCTGTCAGCCTTATCATCAGTTTGCAAGAGCTGCCTCCTTTAGACTAAAGTTCCTTTGGTATAAATAGATTTCGCTGTGGTGGCTATTCTGACCTTCCTTTGTGATGCAGATACCTCAACTGAGCAGTAACTTCTGCCCAAGAAAGGATCGAAGCTGTTTCCACCCATCTCCTGCCTTTTCAGCAAATAGAAATGTGAATGTTGTTTCTGATGATTCATCTTCTAGATTTGGAAGAAAGAACTTGACAGTCCACAGTATGAGACAAATTATGTACTATATCTCCTCCTTAGGTTTACTTCAAATTCAGTAGATTAAAAAGAACACATATTGCCCAAGTGAGAGTGGAAGCTTCAGGTCTTCTCAATTTCTATAAGCTACAAAAATACAGTTAATTTTCCTTACAATCTTCCAGTGTTTAATATGTCTGCAGATAAAGTTAGAAATGATTGAAATGCTGTTTCTTGACAGTGGGTAAGTCATTTCCCAGGTAGCTCAGGAACTAACCCTCACCTCATGCTTGGACTGCTGGCTGAATCTCTGGTTGTTCCTGTTTTTCCTCTTTGATTGGGCCATCTGGTCTCCCTAGTCCTTAAGAGTACGTTTGCTCTGGTGACAGCATTTCTCTCTTCATCACAAATCCAGTGAATGCCTAACATTCAGTTCCTAACAGCCTGGCTCCAATACCAGTGCCATTTATTGTGTGGGTCTTTTATGCAAGATGATGACAGTTAGGATCCTGTCTGTTCTATTCCAATATTTTTCTAGGCAGCTCTAAGAGAATTTGGTTTCTCTAGGGTCAGGTTTGCACATGTCAGACAGTTGTCTGTTCTTGCTAGCTGTGTTTGTTATAATAAAAGATATTTTGTCTACCTATAACCTTGCCTTCAGTTACACTGTTCAGTCTGGACCAGCTCCTGAGCAGAGAACAGCAATAGCCTAATTCTAGTCAAAATTAGAACTAGGCTACAACTAGAAGCCTAATTCTTTGTCAAATTCATCTTGGAAACTAGGGATGCTTTCATCACTTTCGGCATCAGAAGAAGAAAAGGAGATTGAAGATAAATAGGAATAGGTTGTCTAGAATCCCCCAGCTAAGTAATAATACCAGATAGAATCAAGTGCTGTGCAGAAGACAGCTGTAAAGTCGGACAGCTTTTCCCAAGAAGCAGCTCAAAGACTGTGCTCTTTGCTCCTTCAACTCTGCTTTTAATGTTCTGTTCCTACAGCCTCAGTGAACACCAGAAGTCTACCTCTTTGAGCAGTGGGCTTCAAGAGGAGAGAGCATGGGAATATTTCTGGTCTGTCACACCCATGATACGATTGTGCCTGCAATTGTGCCTGTATCTTCATAAGTATCAAAAGAACAAGGATGGAGCTGTGGCCATACTGAAGCTGCAGGACCTTCTGCATCCATTCAGGACTACAAAAAATACATCAAAGATTACTTTTTCTAATTCTAAAAATTAATAAATACTTTAACATCTGCTTTTAACCAAGAAAATGGGCCAGAGGCTGGAGAATTAATATATTCGGAATTATAATTGGCATTGAAAATACGTATAATGTATCAATAGTTGTAAATAAGCAGAAAATGATGGTCCTTATTTCTGAAACTTCTTTAGACTAATGACACATACTTGGATTGAAATAAAAGTTTAATTTGCTAAACCACAATCTATTATTTACAGTGTGTCCTAGATTATTGTCTTTTGTGTGTAATTAGACAATTGATCTACTTGCAAAATCAGAAAAGAAAGATTGCCCATGCATGTAGAAGGAACAGGGAATAATGGGGCCATTGTGCCTTCTCAACATAGCACTTGGGCAAAACCCAGAAAAAGCAGAAATCACTCAATGACAAAAACCTGCTCCAGGGAAGAGGAATACAAGTTGTGACTGAAGTTTTAAGTATAGTCTTTCAAACTAGAAATTCAGATGCGTCTACATTATTGAGTTTGGGGAGGATCAACTAGAGCCGAACATCCCCAGCTCCCTCGTGTTGCCCCGGAGGGTTCAGCGGCGGTGGTGGCTGCCCTGCTCCCCGAGGGGGGAGCTGAACCCCTGTCCACACCCATCTCTGCTCTGGGTGACTTCTCACAAGTGACCTCCGGGATCCAGACTGCTCTGCCGACTCCCTTCACTGGGGAGCTCCCTCTAGGGCCCTGCTCTGCAGCTCAGCCCGTGCCGAGCACGGCCTCCTGCCCTGCTTTCCCCCCAGCAGCCGCTCACAGCGTCCCTTCTCCCATGTGCCCTGCTCCCTGTCCCCCGAGACACACAGGGGCTCTCTGTCCCTGCCAGTCCCCACACGGGCACAAACAGCTGGCCTGTTTCCGACAGGATGAGGACATAGTCTTAAGGTGCCCCACGGCAAGCTCAGGTTGGAGATTAGGAGGAAATTCTTCACTGAAAAGACCGATCAGACATTGGAATGGGCTGCCCATGGAGGTGAGGGAGTCACCGTTCCCGGGAGTGTTTAAGGAAAGACGACGTGGTACTTAGTGCCACGGTCTGGCTGACGCGGTGATGTTCGGTACTGGGCTGGATTCGCTCATCTAGGGGTCTTTCCTGCCTAAGCAATTCCGCGATTCTGAGACCGGGGCCTGGTCGGTAAAAGCAGCCGCGCCCCTCTCGGCTCCCAAGCCTCGCCCCCTCCCCAGCCCCGCAACTTTCGCGCCTCTGCCAGCTCTGGCCACGCCCCTTCCAGCGCTGGTCCCGCCCCCCCCCCGTGTCCCTTTAGCCCCGCCTCTAGGCGG